>JAQZBX010021592.1:0-32164 GCA_029593785.1 Cabassous unicinctus
GGGTCCACTGTTTGAAGACATAAAGATGTTATGTTAATGAAAGATTTCATGGAGAAAACATTGTTATACTGATCGAGTCCCTTTTTCTCCACATCCTGCCCACCCATTGAGCCTTCCCATTTATATACAGCATTTTTATCACCTTCATCTGTAACTCTTCAATTGCATTAATTCGGGAAATAGGTGAATAATTACTGGAATTTCAGTTATTTTATGTAAAGTGTTAGGATAGCTTCAAATAATTTTGAAGATCCCTTCCCAAACTCAACACTTACAATATGGATGGATAAAATAGGCAAAGTTCATTGTAAATATCAGAGCCAGGATACAAAGAATAGAGGTATGATCAGAGTAGGTGAAGGCAAAACAAGTAAGACTTCTTGGAGGAATAGACAAGAGATTGATAAAACCTTCCCATTGCAAGAGCTTGCATTTGATAAAACTCAAGTGGGTAATTTTGAATTGTCTTGAGGTTTTTGTCAGAACGTTCCTAGGTCATGTTTGTCTTCTACTTAATAACAAATTATTCTCAAGTTAGGTCACCTCCATTTTATATTTGTTCAACTGAGGTTTTGACACAAAATCCAATTTTCTTATGGAATATTTTCTATTTGGTATAAGGCTCCTTTTTCATCATGTTGAGATTCTTTTGATTTAGTTTCTATCATTTATCATCTTTATCATTCATGGTTCTCCAGAGAACTAGAACCACCAGGATAAATGATTTCCTTTAAGGAATTGACTTATGTGGTGGTGGAGGGCTGACAAGTCTGAGATATGTAGTGCAGGTTGGAAGGTGGGAAATTCTCAGAAGAGTAATATTGCAGTTTTGAATCTGAAATCCACACAGGAGGCTGGCAGGATTTAAATTGTGAGGGAAGTTGATACTGCCTTGAAGCAGAAATTCTTCTTGGTACATGCAATACTTTGCTTTAAAGGTGGCCAACTAAATAGGTGAGGCTCACTCATATTATGGAAGGTAATCTCCTTTCTTTAAAGTCAACTGATTGTAGATTGTAATCTAAGTTATGAAATACCTTTAAAGCAACATCTAGGCTTTATTTGACCAAACAACTAGACACAATAACCCAGCCAAAATGACAGATAAAAAGAAACATCAGATCATATTAACTATAATCCTAAGCTTTAGTTCAATTGCAAATATATTAAGCATATTTCTATGTTAATATAAAGATCTCGATAAAAATATAGAGCAGAACTAAGTTAAAAAATAGAAACATTATTGATGATGTGTTAATTCTTTAATTTTGCACAGGAAACAAAAGTTTCTGTAACATATACGTGTACCAGGCATGATGTCATATTTGGGAATGCATTCATTAATTCATTCAACATTATCTATTAAGAGCATTTTATTCAACAAACAATGCAATGGGAAATGGAGATACAATAGTAAACAAAATCAACCTGATTACATGCAAATTTTTATGCATACCCCTGTTTCATACTTTGTCAACGTGTATTTTTGTGATTCTGCAGGTTTCATAGAGGAAATGAGTTTTCATGAGATTTTAAGGGAGCTTCTCACCATTCATTCAACAAAATGTGTTTAACATCTACTACATGAAATGAATAAAAGTAACTATTTAGGACCATATGTACTATAAAGGAAGACACTAATATTTATTTTTGAATACACTATGTTCTCATCATTGAGAAGCTCCTCACTCAGAAAGGAGCAAAGATAAACAAAATTAAGTAAAAGAGAACAGCAGAGAATACAATGCTACATTTTTATACCTTAGATTTTGTAAATCAGTTTCCACATTATTGCATTTTGTACTGACCAAATGTGGTGAGGGAGGTGATGTAGGATCTCTCCTTTTAGATAAGGAAACATCAGATCCATGAGAGTGAGTGGTTTGGTGGAAGTCATCAAATAAGCAGACAGCAGGACTGGGGTTTGAATGAAGGGCAGATCATTCTTAATCCAATGATCTCTACTCTAAAGATGAGAAGAGTAGGAAAAGGAGAAGAGTGGACAGAATGGAAGTGAATAATGAAATTTACAAAATATATGACTTAGGAGTCTTTAGGAAGTCCTGTGAAATAACGAATTAATTCATTAAACTTTCTTCTGCTAATTGTACAAATGAAAGGACACCGATTTTGTAGAGACCTTCATTTTGGTGGGCTTCTCAGTTTGGCCTCAACTAAAATTGATACTTTTTGTCTTTATTTTGATTTTTGACTCCCTGACTCTCTTTGACAATATCACCATTATCATTGTCTTTTGCCTGAACCTTCAGTTGCACACACCCATGGACTTCTTCCTCTGCCACATGTCTTTCCTGGACATCTGCTACAACACCAGCACTGTTTTCCAGCTTTTAGTCAACCTTCATGAACCAGAGTGGACTATCACCTATTGAGGTAGTTTGGCTCAACTCTTCATCACCCTTGTCCTGGTCTCCACTGAGTCTGTGCTTCTGGTGGTTATAGCCTTTTTCCACTATATTGCTGTCTTTTGACAACTCCAGTACATAGCCATTATACACTCCCATCTATGCCATTCATTGTCTGTCTCCTCCTGGGCAGAAAGCAATCTGAACACTCTGATTTAGACCAGTCTTTAATGGCCATTCCCCTCTGTGCCTTCCGTCATCTGACCACTTCTGTGAAATGTCTATGCTTCAAATTCTGGCTTATGAGGACACACAAGGGACAGAGCCCAGGATGTTTGTGGACCAAGATATTATTTTGGTGCTTTCTTCAGCACTAATTCTAAGCTCCTATGTAAATGTGCTCAGGCAGCAGTAAAGGTCAATCAATGGTTGGGTGCAGAAAGACTTTTGGGACTTGTGAATCTCACCTATTGTTGGTTTCCCTCTTTTATGGCTTATCGATACACACATATCTCCAACTCAGGTACAGTTATTCTCAGACTGAAGGAAAGTTTGTTGCCTTTTTTGTGCTATAATTAGCCCCATGCTCAATCCTCTGATTTATACACTAAGGAACAAGGGTGTGAAGGGGGCTCTGAAGAAGGTATTAGGAAAGGCAGAGACTTGGGGCACAAACTCAGTTCTGCTCTTTTATTATTTAAGTCCCTGTTCATGTCCCTTCACTTCTCTGGGCCCATTTCTAAGGTCTCTTGCTATGTGGACTTAGATAAGTTACCTAAAACTTTTCAACCACATACAAGTGGTTACCCTTATATGATTCTTGGAGACAAAAAGAGATCACAAACAGAGGTACTTCATGGAACATGTAAAATCTCAAACAGGCATGTTATTTAACTACTTTAAGAAAAAGACTAAATCATCAGGGCAGAACTGAGCAAAGGGAGGCATCAAAATCTCATCAGCTATTCCAAGATTCTCAGTAATACTTACTAGTGACACAGACAAGATGTTTTCCATGCAAGATTGAAGAGAGTAGAGAAGAAATGAACATAAAAATAATGAGTCTATAGGAAGTGAAAAGGAAAAAAGGAAAAAATAAACAGGAATGGCAAAGAATATATAAAGAGATTTCTGTGGTAGGGAGTGTTGGTAATTTCAAGAGGCTGTAGGCTAAATTGTGAAACTTCGGATACTTCAAATTCCACCCCTGTCTTTTCATTCCATAGACTTAAATGTATGTTTCATTTTAAAGTGTTAAGGTACCCTTTCTAAAACCCTAATTAGGTTCAGTAATTTACAGGCTGAGTAATTCCAATTAAAATAGCTGATATTTGTTTAATATTATAAAACTGTTCCCATATAAATTGACATTAAGCTTTACAGCAACATTGTGACATAGTTATTATTGTTATATCTCCTATTTATTCATGATGAAAAAGAGCTTCAAAGGTTTTAAGTAATTTATCTAAGTTCTCAGAGCAAATTGAAATGATGATCTGGTTCATGGTTCTGCATCCCTAAACCCAAAACTTTTTACAACACACTGCCAGTGATCTTTATTTGAGAGACAATTTCAGAAATATTTATAGAATCATATCATTCACACATGAACATTTATGGAGAATAAGTGTATAGTAAACATTATGAACTTACAAAACAAACATGTATATCAGCATACAAAGCTCCCACATATCTCCGCCACCACCAACACTTTGAATTGTTGTGAAACATTTGTTACAAACTATGAAAAAGCACTGTTAAAATATTAATACTATTTTAATATATTTTATTACATTAATTGTGAACTTACAAAACAATCTTGCACATGTGTGGGATTCCCATGCAATACTCCTTCACCAACACACCACAAAAATATATTAAAATATACATATATATTTTGAGAATTCTTCTGTTTTAGTAGTAATGTAAAAACTAATCAATGTATAATTCCTTATGCAACAGTGTAAATATATTTGTATAAAATTTTTAAAGATCATCTGTTTGAACAGTATATTTACATACTGCCCTTTCCAAAAGGGAAGGGTAAATATTATTTTTATATACTCAGATTGTGAAAAAAGATATGCAATGTACATTTGTGTGTGTATCCATCCCCCAAAGCACACAGATTCACACACATCTGCCAAAGGAAAAAACAATTTAAAAGTCCATAAAACCACGTAAAAATATATATTACACCAAACTATAGTCCATGCCTTACATTTGGTATACTTTCCCCCAGCCCACCCAATTATTAACACTCCATATTAATATTATTTATTTGTTACTGTTCATGAGAGAATGTTCCCATATTTGTTCTGTTAACCACAGTCCATCTTCTACCACAGAATTCCCTCGGTTATACAGTCCCATGCTTTCTTCAATCCATTCAAAGAATACAATCAGTGGCTCTCATTTTCATCACAAAGTTGTGCTTTCCTCACCACCAGTCAATTTTAGAATATTTTCTTTATAGGGTGAATTTTAAAGAGGGAAATATTAAGGTTGTAAGGAAAGATAGTTGGAGAAGAACTTCACAATTTTACTTTATCAGTCTCCTCCAAGATTCTAGACATTAGAGTTACATATTTTTTAGTCTGAAGGAATATTTTTTCCAAGTTCAAAGCTAGTATTTCCTGTAATAATAGTTTCTATTTACTAAACTCTAAATATAGTTTAAGCACTATGATATACAATACACTACATTGTCACTTTTCTTATAACATGAATGATAAGTATTATCTGCCACTCACACCTTATTTTTACTGAACAAGAGACTGAAGTTTAGAAAATTATGTTGAGTAAGTTGACTCAAGTTACCCAGGAAGGAAATAGAAGGCCAAGATTTGATTCAATAATAGATACTTTTATATCTGTAGCTCAAAGCACTAACCAAATGAAGTAATACAATCTTCATGGAACACGTGGTTTTTCTTTTGAATGTTGGGTATATGAAAATTCTTGTATCTTAGTAAGAGAATCAAGGTCTAAACAATTCAAGTATGTGGAAAAACCCAAAGGAGAAGGAATGTGCAGAACTAGAAGGAGAGAATTTAATAAAGTTATTATGTGTTTAAAATGTTATTTTTTTTCATTTTGCACACAGAGAAAATGGCCACTCAATTATATTAAAGTGAGCATATCCCATATACAAACAATTTTAAAGTCTCTGGTACAATTGGGTACGCACAACCATTGCTTTTTTGAAGTTAGATCCTGGGGGAGGCAAACACCAACACCATGGAATACTGTACCCCTGGGATCTATGTACACTTTCTCATCCATGGCATTGTCAATTGATCAGCAGAGAGTGTGAGTCCCTGTCACTATGCCAGAACTAAAAATTGATTCCCAATTTCCCTATGTTGCCTCTCTGAGAAAGGAATCAGAAGTAACTTCCCTGCATGGAGCAGGAGTATATTGACAGCATAGCACTGGTCTCCCCTTTTCTTTTAGGGACTAACTGGATGCCATTCGAAATCAATTGCCACTTTTCCTTACCCTGTTAAATTTCCTAAATGGAGTTTTAACTACAACTAATAGTACATGTAAGAATTATAATTCGGGCTTAGCTTCTAAAAAAAGAGTGATGGGAGAGAAGATAGAAGTGGCTGTGAAGGATTGCCTGTAAGGAGAAAAATTAAGGGATGATTTAATAAGGAAGAAATAACAAGAACTTAGAAAGATTTCAGTGAACAATATGAAAATCTGTTACTCTAGTCTTTAAAACAGTCTTGGACATTATAACATTTTATTTTTCAAAAAACATCCTTAGTTTTACTGGTATCACCTGTACTGAAAATCCATAGGAATCCCTCTACCTCAAAAGCTGGGTGTTTCTTAGGATATAGTTCAGATGTGTGTGGGTTGTTTTAACTGAAGAAAGGAAGAGTCAGATAAACCCATATCAGAGCAAGCAGTTGAGAACATTCCTATCCTCAGGGAGGTGGTGGTAGTAGAGGTGGTGAGTGTGTGTGTTTCTGGTGTGTGTGGAGGGATGATATGTGTGTGCACACATGGGTGGGGGTTGATGTCTCAGAGGCCCAGTGTGATATCAGGAGGTTGAGAAGGAGGAAGAGACCCCATGTTCAGCACTATAACATTCATCATCATTGCTGTCTCCATTCTTTTGGATACTCAAGAAGGTGGCTAAACTTTCCTCCTCAAGCTTATTCATGAATCCCAATGGCAAGAAGAGCCTCATCATTAACCAAAAAATTAATCAGAAGAATATAAAGGAGAGAGGAGGTGGATTTGGGTACATGGAATCTTCACAAATGTCAAACTCTTTTTAGGATTTTTTGAAGTATTTTGTGTTTCTTTCTAGTTCTTACTGGGACAGATGAGAGGACTGGGCCATGCCTCTTCCTGTATTGCAACCCAACCATACTTAGAGCTTTTGCTTTCCTATACAATAAATCAAGGACAGGATCCATTTGAAGGGCCATTCTATTTGACAAGAAGATGAAGAAAGTGAGAAATATTCAGAAAATGATGAAAACTATGGAAAACACCTTAGCAGAAAAGTTTCAGGGATGATTTGATTGCACTCAGTTTATAAGGAATACTGTTAAGTCAGTATGGGATCAGTGGTTTCTTTGCCATCTCTCTACTGGAAGAGATAACCCTAAGCTAAAGCAGGTCATTTGGAATGGTCATAGGTAATTACTTCTTAAACATTAAGATGAAATGACCCTGAAACAAGCCTTAAGGGCAATAATTCGTGGTGAAAGATGAGGTGCCTCTAAGTAGACTACAGTTTACTCTGCCCAGGAATGTTCCTTCCCCTCCTTTAGGAAAAACAATAATAAACAAGGTTCAACAAATAGCCATTTATGTTTAAAAGTTTGTACATTTATTAGAGTATCTGTACCGAGGAGTGGGGAAGTGCTTTTGTAATTGCCAAAATGTTGGAACGGTTTTATAAATGGGTATGGGGTATTTTTTGGAGGAATTGTGAAATGCTTGATGGAAATGTCCTAGTTCACTTTGAAGAGACTGTTGACTTTCTATGATGCCTTAGAAGTAAATGATGAAACTATTATTGGAAACTGGAGGAAAGGCGATCCATGTTTTAAAGTTGCAGAGAACTTAAAAAGATTAACTCCTGGTGTTATATGGAAGACAGAATTTGAAAATGGCAAATCTGAGCATTTAGCTGAAGAACTTTCCAAGGTAAACTTGGAGAATGTGGCTTGGCTTCTCCTTGCAGCTTATAGCAAGGTACTAGATGAGCAAAGTACACTAAGGACTGAATTTTTGGGCACAAATAAAACAGAAACTGATTCTGGAACTTCCAAGTTTCTGGAAATCAAATTCCCAGATGAAAATGCCCTATTTGAAGACTTTACTAAACTTGGAACTCGTAACTCAGAATTGAAGATGCAGTTATCTCGGAAAGACTTGTGGAAAGTCTTACTGTCTGATGGCTTGGACCCCTGTTTCCTGCATGCTAAACCAACAAAGTTTTTGAGAGAGCTGTATGAATAAAACCACTGTCAGCTTGGACAAAAGAGAACATGGAAAGGAGAGATTCAAGGAGAATCAGCTTTAAGAAGAAAACTGGAAGCAGAGATCTAGACTTAAGACATCTCCTTGGGCCAAGAGAGGAGCCCCACTCATGTGTACAGCGAGGGTGAGTTTGCCCCTGCAGTTGAAGAGGGTGGCTATTCCTACCTGATATTCTGAGAAAGTTTTGATGCCCCATGGTTCAGAGAGGGTGAGTTTTCCCCAGCAGATGAAAGGGGTGGATGTCCCTACCCAATGTTCAGGGAGAGTTTTACCACCCCAGGGTGCAGAGAGGGTGGAGCACATTCCTCAAAGATTAGGGTGGTTAAGGTCAACACCCCATAGGTCTGAGAGGGTTGTACCTGTCCCCCATGGATTAGAGAAGGCCAGGTGGTGAACCCATTGCTCTGAGAGGGTTGAACCTGTATGCCAAAAGTTAGAGAAGGCCACGTGGTCAACTTGTTGCTCTGAGAGGGTTGAACCTGTATGCCAAAGGTCAGGGGGAATGTTGTCTTCACCTCACTGTACTAGGGGGGCTAAGACTCTAACATAAAGTTTGGGTAAGGTGTGGCAATCACCCCAACACTCTTGGAGGGTGAAGTCTGGAGCTTGGTCAACACCCAGATGCTTGATGAGGGTAGGACCAAGAAAATGGCCATTGGGCAAGCCTGTGGAAAGGGTGGGTACCCATGTGGCCCCAAGGAGAAGAAACCATCATCTTAAAAATAACTCTCAGACTTTAAAATCGAATAGAGATGCCCTGAAGGTTTACTGAACTGTAGAGGATCCATACTCATGTTTAACATCCCAATTTCTCCTTATAATAATGAAAATGTTTATCCTTTGTCTTTCCATTTGTGTATTGGAAGCAGTTAAATGGTTTTGTAAGTTTCAGAGGTCTTATAGCAAACAGGAATTTCCCCAGGACAAACTATGTTTCTTTAAACTGATTTTAATATAATTTTATACTTGAATTGTTACTGTGATTTAAAGTTTTTTAAATATTATAATGTATTTTTGGAATTCAGAGGGTGGAGTGTAACCTTTGGCCAATTTGATGTAATTATGAATTCCAAAAATATAACTGGATCATGCTTTTAAACTGATCTGTTAATCTGGGCATGATTAGGTTATGATTAAGGTGTTGAGTCCCACCCCTTTGTGGGTGGGGAATCAAATAAAAAGGCATGCCAAGAACAGTTTTGAGAAGCAGTCTTTTGAGAAGCAGTTTTGATGTTGGGAAGAAGGCCCCAGGGGAAGAGAAGCAAGCCTTACACCTGATCGTCTACAGCTGACCTTTTGGAGGAAACAGGAGCTAAGCCCAGAGAGAAATGTA
The DNA here is from genome assembly GCA_029593785.1 of Cabassous unicinctus. Classification (NCBI taxonomy): domain Eukaryota; kingdom Metazoa; phylum Chordata; class Mammalia; order Cingulata; family Chlamyphoridae; genus Cabassous; species Cabassous unicinctus. The sequence continues at coordinate 9,211 of JAQZBX010021592.1, forward strand.
GCCCCAGGAAGAAAGGAACCCAAGAAGCCTGAACCCTGGCAAACGTCGGCAGCTGTCTTGCTCCAACACATGACAATGGACTTTGGGGAGAGAAGAAACTTTATGCTTTATGGCCTGGTATCTGTGAACTTCTATCCCAAGTAAATACCCTTTATAAAGACCAACCCATTTTTGGTATTTCACATAAGCACCCCTTTGCTGACTAATACACCATTTATGTTTAAAATTTTGTACATTTGTTAGAGTATCTGTAAACTAAAATTTTAGGGATGAACTAGCTGATACACAGGGTTTGCCATTCATAATTTTGGTTGCTATCATAAATTGCTCTCATTAAATCTGTTCTAATTTAGTTATCATCTCTACAAACCAAAAAGAAGAATGCTGCTGAAGAGTAGATTAAATCTGCATTTCTCTTATCATGAGTGAGATTGGGATTTTTTCTTAGTTTCAGAATTATTTATAATTTCCTTTTTTGGCAACTGTCTCTTCACACCCCTGGTTATCTATTCATTTATCATATTGAGGATGCTTTATAGATAAGGATATTTAGCTATTGATCTTGTGCATTACAAATATTTGTTAGTTTTCTGGGTTTTTTTACTGTATTTTGAAGGTTTATGCAATATAGAAGTTGATTAAGAATTTTTAAAAATATATTGTTCGGTTTTGTTTTAATGTTACAAAGGCCTTCTTCATTGCAGCTTCAATAAAGAATTCTATCGTGGATTTTTCTGATTAAATTGTAGTTTCTTTTTTGCATTTAAATGCTTGCTCCATTTTGAATTTATCCTGTTGTAAGGGTGGAAGTACGTGTCCAATTTTAGCTTTTTTTCATATATCTAATTGATTCAACAACATCTATGAATAATCTGTCTTTTCCCCATTGACATGTGTTGGGCTTTTTTGAAATACTAAGTTTCCACATGTATTTGTGTCTATTTATGAACTTTTTTTTCTATTCCATAGAGCTATCTATTCAAGCATCTGTAACTCACTGTTAAAATCGAGTTTTTAGATATGTTTGTTCCTAACTATGTGATTTTCTGCTGTGTATTGTTTCTGTAGATTTTAGAAAACTTTAGAAAGTATCTGTATATTTCCAATTATGAGCAATGCTTAAATTAATATATTTTTTCTCCCTTCATGTTTGTATACTGGTTATTTTTATTTTTTTGTTCATGATGTCAATTTTATTAATATAGCTCTTTGATAAGCTTGGGGAGTCCTTTTCACTGCCCTGTGTTGCACTTTTGTCATGGAAATAATATTTAAAGTGAAACAGGATTCCCCACAACATATATTTGCATAGATCCAGTATGCCCCAGGTAGAGCCCTGTTGAGGATTTTATGGGCTCTACTTTAGGGTTTTCATATATTGAATATTGTCTCCATGTCTGAAACCAGACTGGATTGTTTGCTTTCACAAGACACTTAATCCATTTGTCTACCTGTCCAAAAACTTCTCTGTCTTTGACATTCATAAACTTTACCAGGGTGTATCTCACTGTCAACTGCTCTGAATCAGTTTTCATAAGATATTGTATGTTTTTCAAACCTATAGACTGAAATCATCTTTATTTTCAGGAATACTTTCTGACAGTGTGTTTAAAGTTCCACTGTTTTTATTTTCTTCCTTGTGTACACCAATCTTACACTGCCTTCCTTTCATAGATTATATTTTCTTTCTAATTCCTGAATTTCTGTTTCAATTTATTCACTTCTCTTATTTCCCTCTAATATGTATCTTACTGTGTGCATCCCATTCAATTTCTTCATCATTCCTGAGATGGTTTATTATTTTACTCTTCCTTGAGTTTCCTGAACTTTGCAGGTTCACAGTTCATGTCCTGTTTTCTTACCTTATGTTCCTTAAAGATTTGAATCTCTTCACTATGTTCATTCTTCTTAGAGTTGATTATTTGGTTATATTTTTAAAAATTATTATTCATTTTGATGATTGTCTTAATTTTCCTCTTCTAGTTGGCACTTTTTTCTGGTTTGTGTCCTCTACTTGTTAGTTATATTTCCTCTTACTTTGATCATGATTTTCTTGTTATTTTTGTACAGGCTCTGTGCTATTTCTTTATTATTGCTATTCACTGAAGCATGAGTATGTTTCACAAATTATTTGCTTGAAGTTTGTGTGAGTGACAGCCATTGTCTCATTGCAGGATCAACAGGAGTTTTTCTTACGATTCTTAGCTTTTTTGTATGTTGGTTTAGCTCTTATTTCTCTTTAAAAAAGGGAATAGAAATTGTGGGGCTTATCAATTGTAAAGATCATCTTCACCTCCTCTGATAAAGTGATACCTTCTTTTTCAAAATAACTTTTGTCTTCATATTTGGAATTATTTCATATTTGGCCAACTCTTGAACTTTCTAAATCCAAACTTTGTCACCAGCTTGTCACAAGGTCACCTACACTAAAAATAAGGAGTTTAAGTTATACATTTGAAGGGGTACTCCTCAATTTTGAAAAGTGTCTTTTGTTGACCTTTCTGAGATATAAAGCTGTAGAATAATATTTCCAAGTATTCACTGGTAAATTACATGTAATTTCAGGTTTTTCTGTGGTTATTAACAATATCTTTGCCCCCAAAACTATCAGATGTTATAGTTTTCCTATGCAATTATGCAAATATATACAATATGTAGAGAAATGTACCTACTTTATGTATCTAGTAATGGTTTCATATTTTGGGCTGATGCAAATTAGCATTCAGAGCAGACACTGACAGGTGAAGGAGGAGGTAGTTTGGGAGTGTGAGGGGAATAACAATGCAAACCTGGCATTGTTCATGTCCTGGGAGCTGGAGTTTGCCACCAACTTCTTAATGAAATTCTACTTAATATGATAAGGTTATTTTTATAATTTTTCATCAATCTGCTAACAAATTATTTCACTAAGGAAACAGATGTTGAGTATCTACTCAGTAAAAGATATTATAAAGAATATACTGCGATAAAATGGTAAGGCAGCAGTTTTCCAAGTGTTGTCCTTACACCAGCAGTGTCAACATCTCCTGGAACTTGTAAGAAATGTGATTTCTTGGACCCTAGTTCAAACTTACTGAATCAGAGACTCTGGGAGTGATGCTAAGCAATCTATGTTTTAACAAACAACCTTGGTGTTTCTCTTGCATAAGTTTGAGATCCAGTGATGTACTGATGTAATACATGTTTCTTACCCAGGTTTTTAATGAAAAAGTGAGACACTGTAGGGGTTAAATGAGCTCTCTATGTGAAGATTTTAACGTACAAAGTGCTATAAATATTTAGTCATTTTGACTACCATAAAAAAGGTGGCAAATTGAAATGCAAATCCCTGATCATTCAACCTTATCTTTTGCATAGTTTCAGTAGGAAACCATGAATTAACTTTTATTATCAAAATCGACATTCCTCCTAAGAATCCCCAGTCAAGGAAATTGCTATTACTTATGTAGTACAGGGTTTTCTTTTATGTGTTAAGGAGGAGGAAATACCACTCTGTCTTCCACTGAATGTTTTTCTCCAGGTGTAATAAGAGTAAAATAATATCAATGCAGTTTTTTGTTTGTTTGTTTGTTTAGTGCTAATTATTTGTTTTATTTTATTTTATTTTATTTCAGCATTTTGAATTAACTTACTTTTTATTCAGCATCATAAGACATCACCTTTTTCAGTCATTAATCTCAGCAAAAATAACACATGTGAACAAAATAAGTACCCCTTCCCAGTTTTTTGACAATGTGCTGTGAGTAATTTTGTTTTTGTCCTTGATGTCATAAGCTCAAATTTAATGATACATTGGGATTCCTTTTCTTTTTTCAACGTTCCATCATTTTGTTTATTTATTTATCTATCTATCTATCTATTTATTTATTTATTTTTATTGTGGGTAAAAATCAAATTTTTCACAATGAAAACCAATATTTGTAAAATGATATATAAATATATTTGCATATATGTGCATTTGCTTGCATAAATGTTATATATATATATATATATATTTTAAAAGGTGCTTAGATTACTTAAATATTACACAGAAATTACAGGGATTCCCATGTTCCCCACCTCCCACACCTCCCATAACATCCCACTTAAACATCTTTCATTAGTGTGGCACATCAACTGCAATAGATATACACATTCTAGGGCTTTGCCACTAAGCATAGACCACAGTTCACATCGTAGACCACACTCTCTCCCACACAGTTGTGCATGGTATATGCTGATGTAAAATAGCCTATATCTGTCACTGCAACGTCACTCAGGACAACCCCCAAATCCTGAAAAAGCTCCTGTATTGCAACTGCCCTTCCCCTCCCTGCTCCGAAAGCATCTAGTGGCCACTGACTCCACCTCACTTTTATAATTTCTTCCATTGCTTAAAACACAATATGTCTACAACAGAATACCAGTAAGTCCACTCTAGTCCGTAGCTCTTCCTCCAATCCTGAGGGGACTGGGATGGTGATGTTCACTCCACCTCCAAGTGAGAGTGGGCTTATATCCCATGGATACGGTGGGTGGGATTATCCTGCCTGCAGCTGAAGGCTCTCTCCATTCCCTGGAATGGCCATTTTCCATCATTGTCTCCTCGCCAGGTGACTTGGGTGTGTCCATTGAGCTCCAGAATAGGAGTTGCAGCTCCACCGAGATTCCAGGCACAGCTGGCACATAGGTAGGGCAGAGGCTCCAGTCTCTGGAAGTACACCTACAAACTCTAGCATCACATATAGGTTTGAATAGAAGGGACTGATGGACCATATGCAGGGAGGACTTATTTGAGTCTAACTCTTTCACTCTCAGGAGCACAGATTCCAAAGTACAGCCCACTGATAAGGCATCAGTCTCTGGGGTTATCCCCTCTTATATAGAACCTGGGTGTCTCCAGAGCCCTCAGGAGCCCCTCAGTGTGTGGTGATATCCACTTTGGTGTTCTATGAGATCCTACTGAGGTGTGCGTAAGCATTACCTCTGGGATGACCTCCCGACTCTCTTTGAAGTCTCTTAGCCACTTGAATGCATTTGTCTTTATCTTTTCTCCCTTTTATTCAAGGTCTTTTTCCAGTCATGTTGCCAGTTGGCACTTGGTATTAATCCCTCGTTGCCAGGGAGGCTCATACCCGGGAGTCATGTCCCACGTCAGGGGGAAGGTAATGCATTCATATGCTAAGTTTGGCTTAGTGAGAGGCCACATTTGAGCAACAAGAAGGCTTTCAGATGGCAACCCTTAGGCATCCCATAACAGTAGGTTAAGTTTCGATTACAAGAGTACAGACTCATAAGGCTAGCCATCAATAACAAGACCACAACAGTGGGCCATCCTCTTTTGCCAGACACTGCCCCTGCTCTCAGGGGACTGTTGCTGCTCCCTTGGAGAATGTGGCAGAGCTCTCCAGGCTGAGAATTCAGATTCCCTCATTTATTGAGTGATTTTCTACTCACCATTACCATGACCCATCCCTTGATCATTTGAACAATTTTATATATCTTTCCTGTTTATTCAGATGAACTTACTCCCATGAATCCCCCATCCCAGACACCCCCCCACCAATGTTCCTCTGCAGCCCCCATTGTAACCCTTCTGTGATCTAAACCTTCCTTGAAGATGAAGCCCATATAATAACCAAATACAATTAATAGGAAAATGAAATAATAGTGATAAGTTTAAATGCAAGAGATAAAATACAAGGAAACTCAAAAAAAATTAAATTAAATTAAATTAAAGGATTGGGACATTCAAAAAAATGGGGAAAAAATCCTTTCTTTTAAAATTATTCTTTTTCCCTTTTATCACTGCATTATCGGATGTACAGTGTACTGTGACACCTTCCCCCTCTCATTCCCCAGTGTCTCCCAATTTTTCATTTAATTTTCAAAGAAGTTTTAGGTCACAGCAAAGCCACACATGGAATACTAGAGACTCCCACATACCCAACCTCCCTCCCCCTTCCCCACCTCATATTAAAACCTTTTTTTAAAATGGATGTTAGCATTGTTATAACTGTTATACAGATAGTGAAATATAGCAACTAAACATTGTCAATGGTTTACTGTATAGTTTACAATTTAGATGGTACAGTTTAATAATTTTTGATGATATTTACCATGTCCTGTGTCCATTACTGTAAGGTAATGAAAAACATTTCCCATGACCACTAAATACCCCATTTGATCATTCCTGTTCCTTCCTCCCCATCCCCCTGGGGCATATGACACTCCCCTGTCTTGACTTATGGAATGACAAGATTCATAGTTACATGCCTTGAGTATTTTAACCTGCCCTTGCTAATGTACCCACCTGTCAACCCTGCACCACCGAACCCAGTAATATCACTACCCATCTGTCCTATACTTTAATATGCATCTATACTCTATCACTTTACCATAGATTATGTCCATATGGGTGATGGCTCACAATCTACTCTTCTCTTGCTCTCGTTTGTTAACCTATTTTTCAGACAATGGTTCTCAGAGACTGCTCACTTTCCTCAATTCAAATCAGTGAGGTCATATACTGTTCATCCTTCAATGCCTTACTTGCTTCACTCAACATAAGGTCTTCAAGATTCATCCACGTTATTCTGTGTATTAGCACTTTATTGCTTCTTACAGCTGTGTAATATTCCATTGTATGTATGTACCACATTTTGCTTATCCATTCATCTGTTGATGGGCACCGGGGCTGATTCCAAATTTTGGCATTGGTGAACAATGCCGCTATGAACACTGGTGTGCATATATTTGTTTGTGTCTTTGCTTTCAATTCTTCTGGGAATATACCCAGCAGTGGAATCACTGGATCATATGGAAGATCTATTGTTAGTTTTCTGATGACTTAATAGACATATACAGAACACTACACCCAAATACGGCAGTATTTACATTCTTCTCAAGTGCACGTGGATCATACTCCAAGATAGACCACATGCTAGGCCACAGAACAACTCTCAATGAATTCAGAAAGATTGAGATTATACAAAGTAATTTCTCTGATCACAATGGAATGAAATTGGAAATCACTAAGGGCCAGAGAAACAGGTTAGGCACAAGGATATGACAAAAAGTGGGTCAAGGAGGAAATCTCAAAAGAAATCAGTAACTACCTTGAAACTAATGAAAATGACAACACAACATATCAAAACCTAAGGGATGCAACCAAAGCTGTCCTGAGAGGGAAGTTCATAGCCATAAATACATATATTAAAAAAGAAGAAAGAGCTAAAATTGAAGACCTAACTGGACACTTGGAGGAATTTGAAAAACAACAACAAACTAAACCTAAAGAAAGTGGAAAGAAGGAAATAACAAAGATTAGAGCAGAACTAAATGAAATAGAGAATAAGAAAGCACTAGAAAAAATAAACAAAGCCAAAAGTTGGTTCTTTGAGAATATCAATAAAATTGACAAACCCTTAGCTAGACTAACAAAGAAAAGAGAGAACAGATACAAATACACAAAATAAGGAATGAGCGAGGGGATATCACTACTGACCCCACAGAAATAAAGAATGTCATAAAAGGATACTTTGAACAATTATATGCCAACAAGAATGATAATTTAGAGGAAATGGACAAGTTTCTTGAAATGCACAAACATCCTACATTGATGAAAGAAGAAACTGATGAACTCAACAGTCCAATTACAAGTAAAGAGACAGACTCAGTCTTTGAAAACCTTCCAACTAAGAAGAGCCCAGGACCAGATGGCTTCACAGCTGAATTCTACCAAACATTCCGGAAAGAGCTAACACCAGTTCTGCTTAAGCTCTTTCAAAAAATAGAAGTATAAGGAATACTGCATAACTCATTCTACGATGCCAACATTACCCTAATACCAGTGCAGTTTTAAGGAAGGGGAAGAGTTACAAGAATAGGACATACTAGGGACAGGAGAGGAAAGAGTTGATCCCCTAATTTTTCACCATATTATTGGGATCAATAGGAGAAATATGTCAGCCTGAGGCTGAGTCATTACATTTTCCCTATGTGGCTGCCTCTTTGAGTCATGTCCACCTATCAGCAGCATAGATTTTCCAACCTTGATGCCTGGAATGAGTCACCAGATTCAGTGTATCTTAGGTAAATTTCTGCCTTTAGTGTAAGCAATTATTTTGATTTTCATATCATTGGGGATTTGATGGTTTGATTGAAGTTTAATAGACAATTATGTAAGTGCTTGGAACCAGAACAGGTAATGTAGGAGGTATAGTAGATGATTGTATGAAAGACAAAGCATTGAGGAGTACAGGCAATTAGAGAAGGAGCCTAAATAAGGTGTAGGGCTCCAAAAGAAAAGTGAGGAGAGTTAACTGTGATATATGGTAATTTCTACAATAGTGTGTGAGCATTTCTCTTCTACTCATGTCATTTTCTATGTCTAAATGAGGTACTCCTAAATTGGCCAACTCTTGTTGGACAAGGAGATGGGAAACAAATGAACAGGGATTTTTTACTAAATTCAGTCAGAGGCACCATTTTCACACACCACAGATAGAGGATAAGGGCCAAATGATTGTTTTTTCTTTTTCTCACAGATTACTCATAATGTGATGGGAGGAGAAAATTCCACATCTGCAAGAGGCTTAATTTTGGTGGGTTTCTCTGAGCCCTCATGATTAGAGAAGATTTTTTTGTGTGTTCATCTTAATTATTCTACCTTCTGACACGCATTGGCAATGGGACCACTATCCTGGTCTCCCACCTGGACCTCCATCTCCACACACCCATATATTTCATCCTCACTCATCTCTCTTCTCTTGACCTCATTCATGTGACCTGTATTAGCCCTCAGATATTGGTAAATCTTGGGGTGGCAGACAAAACCAAAAGTTTTGTTGGATGTGTGGTCTAGCTTCTCCTCACCCTGAGTGTGGGGAACATTGAGTGTGTCCTTCTGCCTATGATGGCATATGATCGCTATGTTGCTATCTGCCAGCCTTTGGATTATTTCACCCTCATGTCACCACAGCTCTGCTAGACACTGGCCAGCATATCCTGGTTAATTGGTTTCAGCAACTCATTAGCTCAAATGTCTTTCACAATGACCTTTCCTTGATGTGGCCACCACCAGATAAGCCATTTCTGTTGTGAGGTACCCCAATGATGCAACTGGCCTGTGTGGACACCAAAAATTACAAGAAGTCGATTTGTGATTCTAAGTGGCATCTTTCTTGTCTTTCCTCTCTCACTGATCTTGGTCTCTTATGGGTGTATTGCCCATAGAGTGTTGAGGATAAAGACACCTGTGCGGAGACAGAAGGCCTTTGGGACCTGTGGCTCCCATCTCACGGTGGTGTCCACTTTCTACAGTGCTCTCATCTATGTGTACATGACTGCAAAGTCAAAACACTCTTATGATGTGACCAAATTTGTGGCACTGCTATATAATCTGATTCCTCCTTTGATAAATCCCATAATATACACTTTGAGAAACAGAGATATTAAGGAAGCAATATGGAAGGTGGTTATTTGGAAACAAAAAAGAAAGGGCATAGATTTTTCTTAGATTGACTCTATTTTAGAATTGGAGGAACTTTCCAAATGAATCTTTTTTCAAATGAAGCTGCAGATTTGGGGTTGAGTTTGTGTTGTGAAATGACTTGGTATGTAGCCCATCCATCTTATCTATGATTTCCTGTCTCCCTTATAATTTTGGCTTACATAGATACTCATGGTCATTGGGGGAAATAATATATTTGTGCAAAATTTATGTCTGGTCATAAATAAATCTGAAAAGGACAAACCTCCAAAAATGGTGAATTTCTTGAGCTTGTGTTCATTATTTTCTATGTTTCCAATTGTTTCTTGTTCAGTACCATGTCTTTCTAATATACTATTTTGTATCCATCCATTAACTTTTTGTGTCCTCTTTTGTTACATTTTATGTGAGTTGACTAATTAAAATATTTTATTTTTATCAAACTTATACATGCTTAGAGTTTGAAAAGTCAACTAATTCTATGAAACATACTGAAATGAATAGGAGTCTTTCCCCAACCCTTTGTCATTTATTTCAAAAGCAATGACTTTCAACTCTTAATTTTAAACTTTTTCTATTTACCCCATTATCTCAATAATACACATGTACTCCTATTCTTGATTTTTCTGTTTTAACTATTATCTTTCCTAATTTCAAATATGAATTTAAATATTCCCTTTCCTGCCTCATCCACATGCATACAACCTCCATCATTCCAGCAGAGTTACAATCTAAATTGTGTTTGAAAGATGCTCTGTGTTCACATTATTATGACTCTGAATACACTTTAGCATTTAGCTATTTGTAAAATTATAATTATTACACCTTTCCTACCTGTAAAAATGATTGCTTCCTGGCAGTTATATATTATTTTGTATTTTTTATCATGCTAATTTCTATATATAGAATTTACCAATAATTCAACCTCAAACTTTCTGACAAATATATGAATCTCCTCAAAATATAATCACTTATGTTAAATATTCTGCAATATTAAATATTATATTAAATATTCTGCAAAAGAGTTTTTTGTTTTTTTTTTTACAAACTCTTTTGGGGGTTTCTGACTTGTTCCAGCCTCTACTGGTTGCCCCATGTGTTAAGTGTACATCTGTAATCCTAAGATTTCTGTTTCTTTCTTAATTCACTTGCTTTTTTGGTAGAGCTGTCTTCTTCAGCTGCTGCAAAAGAATACATTGGAATTAAAAAATTTTGACACCTTGTGTAATGATTAGCTTCATGTGTCAAGTTGGCCAGGTGACGGTATCCAGGTTTTTGGTTAAGTAAGCACTGGTCTGATTGTTACTGTGGGGACATTTCATGGACTTAAATCTTTAGTAAGTTGATTGCATCTATGGCTGATTACATCTACAACCAACTAAGGATATTGCCTTCAAGTATCAGAGATGTCAGGTCAAATCATTTGAAGGCTATAAAAGAAGTGATGATTTCAGCAGTCAGAAGAGAGAATTTCCATCTCTACCTCAGCGAGCCAGCTTCTCCTGGAGAATTCATTTTAAACCTTCATCGGAGTTCCCAGCTTGCAGCCTGCCCTGTGGAATTTGGACAAGGACAACTCCACAGTCAGATTAGACAATTCTTATAGAGACTTCAGAAGCGTTACACATCTTTCCTGTTGGTTCCTTTCCCTGGAGATGCCTGAGTAATACACCTTGTATGTGTATAATGTCTACCAAAATTCCATTTTCCAAAAGAATTTTGTTAACATTTAACCATTTGTATGTACAATTCAGTGTTATTAATTACATTTGCAATGTTGTGCCACCATCACCCTAGTCATCTCTCCCCTTTGTCCCAAATAAATGCTAATACATTTTCTGTGTCTATGAATTTGCTAATTCTAAATATTTGATATAAGTGGAATTAAACATTATTTGTACTTTTGTGTCTAGCCTCATGTTTTCAAGGCTCATCCATGTTGTAGCATGTATCAGAACTTTATTCCTTTCTATGGCTCAATAATACTCCTTTGTAGGAACATACCACACTATGTTTATTGATATATCTGTTGATGTATACTTCCATTGTTTTCTTTTTTTTTTAACTTTCTTTTTCTTAGGATGTACCAGAGATTAATCCCAGGAACTCCTACATGGGAAGCAGGTGCTCAACCACTGAGCTACATCCACTCCACTTGAGTTGTTTCCTTTATTGTTAAAAATCTGTCTATATTTTCTATTTATTTTTTTATAAACTTTATTGCAACTTCAAAAAGCCACAGATAAAAGGCAGCTTAACAAATCATGGAAACACAACTTTAAAAAATCCCATCCATAAAAGTAAAAAGAAAATGGAAACTAACTAACTAAATAAATAAATAAATAAATAAGAGAATGAAAATAAATCCCGTCCAGGTACATTTATGTTATTTAATCCTAAAACTAAACTCAACTGTTTTTCCAGTATTCTGAAAGATGAATAAATGAGCCCAGATTAGTTAAATGACATCACCGATGTTTTCTGCTTGACCATATACACAATACCTTAAACTAAATCCCATATTCTTTTTATTTTTTGACCTTGAGAATTGTTATAGTTCCGCCTTTGACTTTGTTACAAAATATTACAATCTTACTTTTAACTATAGTCTATAAATTTCATTACTTGTAGTTTTCACATGTATCACCATATTTTAAACCATATAATAGAGGAATATTCTCGTATTTGTATTATTAACCACAGTCCTTATCTCCTACCAAAATCACTATGTTATATATTCCCTATGTTATCCTCTAGCTTTCTTTTAACTGACATTAACCTCCCTAGAATATCCCTTTCAACCACTTTCACATTTATTAATTGGCAGTGTTATACTATGTTATACCATCAACTCTATTCATTTCTACAAATTTACAATCCACCTTATGAACATTGGATAAACGTTCAGCATCTCCTGTCCCTATTCAACCCACATTCTGTTTCCTACTAACCTATACTCTAATGTTTAACTTCATCAGTTTACTCATCATATTTACTTCATATAGTAAGACCATATACTATTTGTCCTTTTTTGCACTTTCCTGATTTGCAAATACCAAAAGTAGTTCCCTCAGACAACCTCTGCTCATTCTTCCTTGATTTGTAAGAGAGATTTTCCCTGACTGACCTAATCTGATGACATCTTCCTTGTAGATATTTCTCTTTCTTTTAAAATATAACTTGTCTTTTATTAGACAAGTTGTAGGGTTACAGTACAGAAAAGTCATGCAGCAAATACAGATTTCCCATATACCTTGTATTATTAATAGTTGATATTGGCGTGGTACTTTTGTTACAAATGATGAAATAATATTGTTATAGTTGTACTATTAATTATAGCCAAGAGTTGACATTAGGATATACTGTTTGTATGGCGCAGTTTAGTTTTTGTTTTGTTTTGTTTGAATTTTTCTTTATTAAAGAAGCTGTGGGTTTACAGAATAATTATGCATAAATTATAGTGTTCCCATTTATCACCCCACCACCAACACCTTGCATTGGTGTGGAATATTTGCTACAATTTCTGAGAAAATATTTTTATAATTGTCCTTTTAATTAAAGTCTATTATTTAGCTTAGGGTTCACTGTGTAGTGTATTCTCATGGATTTTTTAAAAAACTTATTCTGTTACCAAATCTACAATCTAGCATTTCCCCCTTTTAATCATGTTCAGATATATATTTCAGTGCTGTTGATTGTGTTCACAATGTTGTGCTGCCAACACCACCATCCATCACCAAAGCATTTCCATCATTCCAAATAGGAACTCTGCACATTTTAAGCCTTGACTTCCCATTTCTGATTCCTACTCCATACTCTGGTAGCTTATATTCTAGATTCTGACTCTATGAGTTTGCTTATTCTAATTGTTTCAAATCAGAGACATCATACAATATCTGTCCTTTTGTATCTGGCTTATTTCACTCAACATAATGTTCTCAAGTTTCATCCATGTTATTGCATGTTTTGGGACTTAATTCCTTTTTATTGCTGAATGTTTGGCAGATTTTGCTTTCAGCTCTTTAAATAGGACATCCCACAGCCTTCTTGCCTCCATGGTTCTGGATGAGAAACCAGCACTTAATTTTATGGAGGTTTCATTGCACGTGACCTGTTGCTTCTCTATTGCAGCTTTTAGAATTCTCTCTTTATCTTTGGCATTTTACAGTTTGAACATAACATGGCACAGTCTGGTTATATTTGGGTTTGTCCTGTTCAGAAGTTTGTTGAGTGTCCACCTACCACAAGATCTTGAAGATATTTCCCTACATTTTCTTTTAGGAGCTTTATGGTTGTAGCTTTTATATGTAGATCCTTGATCCATTTTGAGTTAATTTTTGTATCAGGTGTAAGATGGGGTCCTCTTTCTTTCTTTTGGATGTGGATGTCCAGTTCTCCCAGCACCATTTGTTGAATATACTGTTCTGACTCAGCTGGGAGAGTTGAGAGCCTTGTCAAAAATCACTTGACCGTAGATGTGAGGTCTATTTACGTATTCTCAATTCAGTTCCATTGGTCAATATACCTGTCTTTCTGCCAGTACATGCTGTTTTTAACACTGTATCTAAATAATTTTCTTTAAAATCATGCAGTAAGAGTCCTTTTATTTCATTCTTTTTAATGATATTTTTGGCTATTCCGGGCCCCTTACCTTTCCAAAAAATTTGTTAAGTGGTTTTTGCATTTCTGTAAAAAAAAGGCTGTTGGAATTTTTATTGTGGTTGTATTGAATTTGTAAATAAGTTTGGGTAGAATTGACATCTTAACAATACTTAGTCTTCCAATCCATGAACACAGAATATCCTTCCATTTATTAAGTCTTCTTGTACTTTTATGCATACAGGTTTTATGTGCTTGGTTAAGTTTATTCCTAAATATTTGATTCCTTTAGTCACTATTGTAAATAGATTTTTTTCTGACTTCCTCCTTAGAGTTATACTTAGTAGTATATAGAAACACTACTGATATTTGCATAATAATCTTTTTCTTTAAAAATTTCTAATGACATATATAGATCATATATGAATATACATAAACAATAAATGTCTAGTAAAAGTTGTAAACTCACAAAACAAACAAGCATATCATCATAAATGTATCCCATACCTCAACCCACCAACAACATCTTGCATTGTTGAGAAACATTTGCTACAAACTATGAAAGAGCTTTGTCAAAATACTACTACTAAGTATAGACCATATCTTTCCTTTGGGGTATTTTTCCCCCAACCCACCCAAGTATTAAAACCCTGTTTTGGTATTAAATATGTGTGTAGTTCATGAGAGAGCATTCCCATATTTGTATTGTAAACTATATCCATCTTCCATCACTGGATTCACTGTATTATCCAGTCTCATGTTTTGTACAATTGTTCAAAGTGTACACTCAGTGGCTATCATTTTCTTCACAAAGTTGTACTATTATCATCTCAGTCAATCTAAGAACTTTTTCATACCTTCAAAATGAAAAATCCCATATCCCCTTATGCCTTCCTATTTTTGTCCCTTAGAATTGCTATAATATCTTGTTTGCTGTTGTTCAAAAAATATTACAATATTACTGCCATTCATAAGTTACATTAATGGTAATTATCCTGTGTATCAACATATTCTTAACACTTTGTAAAAGGAGAATATTATTTTATTTATACTATTAACCACAGTCTTCAACCACCACGGAAATCACTATGATATACATTCTTTGGTGGTTCTCTAGCATCAACTCCCATTCTTAATACACATTTACTATCCTAGTAAACTGTACTCTAGAATTTACTTCCATGGGTTTACTCATCATTTTTAGTTCATATTAGTGAGACCATGCAATGTTTGTCCTTTTGTGATTGGCTGATTTCACTAAACAAGATGCCCACTAAGGTTGATCCGTATTCTCATATGAATCCAGATTTCATTTCTTCTTAAAGATGAATTGTATTCCATTGTATGTATATACCAGATTCTGTTTATACATTGGTTTTGGACACATGGGGTGTTTCCTTATTTTAGCATTTGTGAATAATGCCGCTATGCAATTCAGTGTGCAAAAGTCAGTCTGTGTCCTTGCTTTCAGTTCTTCTGAATATATTCCTAGTAACAGGATTGCTGGATCATACAGCAGTTCTATATTCAGCCTCTTGCGGTTTCACCAAATTGTCTTCCAGAGAGACTGCATCATTCTACATTCCCACCAACACTGATTGAGTGTTCCTATTTCTCCACATCCTCTCCAGCACTTGTAGATTCAGTATTTTTAAATAACGGCCATTATATATGGTGTGAAATGGTATCTCATTGCAGTTTTGATCTGTATTTCTGTAATAGCTAGTGATGTTGAACATTTTTTCATGCACCTTTTGGCCATTTGAATTTCCTCTTTGCAAAAATGTCTATTTAAGCCTTTTCCTGATTTTTTAATTGGGTTGCTTGTCTTTTCATCATTGAGTTGTATAATCTCTTTTTTGTTTTCATAAAATTTTATTGGAGTATATCATACATACATGCAAATATATAAAAAGTAAGTGTATGGTAAAAGTTGTGAACTTACAAAACAAATATGCATATCATCAGACAGTATCCCATGCATCACCCCAGCACCAATATTTTGCATTGTTGTGATACATTTGTTAGAAACTATGAACTCACTACATTTATATTATTGAAAACAGTCTTCAACCACCACTGTAATAATCATGTTTTATTTTCCCTAGATTATGCTCTAGCTTCCTTTCAATTGACGTTTACTCCACACACTACCTCTTTCAGCCACAATCACATTTATGAATCGGCCATGTTAGTTATACTCTTTATAATGTGTTATCATCAACTCTATTCATTTCCACACTTTTATAATAAATTTTAGTGTTATCTATATATTAAATATCAGCTTCTTTACTCAACCCACATTCTATTTCCTAGTAATCTATTCTCTAGAGTTTACCTCTGTGAGTTTAGTCACCAAATTTAGTTCATATTAGTGAGAACGTACAATATTTGTCTTTTTGTTTCTGGCTTATTTCACTCAACATGATGTCCTCAAGTCTGATCAATGTTGTCATGTGCATCCTAATTTCATTTCTTCTTACAGATGAATAGTATTCCATTATACATATACCACCTTTTCTATAGCCATTCATTTGTTGATGGACACTTGGGCTGTTTTCATATTTTACCAACTGTGAATAATGCTGCTCTGAATATTGGTGTGCAAATGTCTGTTCCATTCCTTGCTTTCAGATCTTCTGAATATGTTCCTAGAAACAGGATTGCTGGATCATACAGAAGTTCTATATTCAGCCGCCTGAGGAACCAGCAAGCTGTCTTCCACAGAGGCTGCATCATTCCATATTCCCATCAACAGTAAAGGAATCTTCCTATGTCTCATAGCCTCTACAGCACTTGTAGTTTTCTGTGTTTTTTTTTTTTAATGATGGCCATTATATAAAGTGAAATGGTATATCATTTTGGTTTTGATTTGCATTTCCCTAATAGCTAGTGATGTTGAAGGATTTTTCATGTGTTTTTTGGCCATTTGGTTTTCCTTTTTGTAAAAACGTTTATTAAAGTCTTTCACCCAGTTTTAATTAGATTGCTTGTCTTTTTTTCTTTGAGTTGTATGATCTTTTTATATAACATGAATATTAAACTCTGCCTTTCACTCTTTTGATAAAGCCTTTTGTGGTACAAAAGTGTTTACTTTTGAGGAAGCCCAATTTATGTGTTTGTTCTTTTGATGCTTGTTCTTTGGGTATAAGGTTTAAGAAACTATTGCCTACCACAAGATCTTGAAGATGTTTTCCTACGTGTTCTTCTAAGTGTTTTATGGTTGCTGTTTTTACGTTTAGGTCCTTCATCCACTTTGAGTTAATTTTTGTATAAGGTGTGAGATACGGGTCCTCTTTCTTTCCTTTGTATATGGATATTCAGTTTGCCCAGCACCATTTGTTGAATAGACTGCTCTTTTCCAACTGGGAGGGGTTGAAAGCCTTGTCAAAAGTAACTTGATTGTACATGTGAGGGTCTATTTCTGAGTTCTTGATTTGGTTCCACTGGTCAATGTACCTGTCTTTATACCAGTACCATGCTGTTTTTACCACTTAGCTAAGTAATATGCTTTACAGTCAGGAAGTGAGCATACTCCAGCATTGTTCTTCTTTCTAAGACATTTTTAGCTATCTGGGCTCCGTACACTTCCAAATAAATTTGATAATTGGCTTTTTCTTTCCTGCAAATAAGGCTGTTGAGAATTTTATTAGGATTGCATTCAATCTGTAAATAAGTTTGGGTAGAATTGACATCTTAACTATACCTAGTCTTCCAATCCATAAAGAAAGAATGTGTTATGGTACCTGAGTTGGACTCTTCAGAATCTTATAACTGTAATATTTTACCCCAAATAAATACCCTTTATAAAAGCCAACAGATTTCTGGTACTTTGCATCAGCACCCCTTTGGCTGACCAATACAAATTGTAAGTTTTTGTTACTAGACACACAATACATAAAGATGTAGTTTGTGTCATGAACAACATAAAAGGGAGAGATGGAGGGATATAGTTATTGTGTATGTGTAGGTTATTGAAGTAAACTTGGGATCAACACAAACTAAATTGCAATAGATTTAGTGTGCTAAAATTAATCTCCACGGTAAACACAAAGAAAATGTCTAAAAAAATCTACACAAAAGGAAAAGATGTGATAGAAAATGACTCATTTTAAAAGATTATCGAAACAAAAAGCAAGGCAGTAATGGAGGAAACAAGGGATGAAAAAGTTGTGAGACTTACCAAAAAAACAATTAGAAAAATGGCAGTTGCAACTTTTGCTTTATCACTAATTTCCTTAAATTTAAATTGACTAAACTTTCTACTCAAAAGCCAGAGATTGGTAGAATGGATAAGAAAACATGATTCAACTACATGCTGTTTACAAGAGACCCATTTTAGATGGGTCCAAGAAAGATCCATGAAAGAATGGCAAAAACTTCATGCAAATAGCAAACAAAGGAAAGTAGGGTAGCTATATTAATATCAGACAAAATAGACTTTAAGTAAAAGACCTCTATATGAGATGAAGAATAACATTAAATATCCATGAAAGTGTCCATTAAACAATACAAATATATAGGTTCCTAACAGCAGAGTGCTAAAATATATGAGACAAACAGATGGAATGGAAGGGAGAAATAGACACTTCTACAACAAATTTTGGAGATTTCAATACACCATTTTCAGTTCTCAATAGAACATCTAAACAGAAGATCATTAAGGAAATATAGTCTTAAACAACACTATAAACCAACCAGATCTAATTGACATATATAAAACACTTTACGCAACAATGGCAGAAGATATTTTTTGCAAGTGCAGGTGGATTATTCTCTAGAATAGACTATCTATTAGGGCACAAGAGAATCCTAAAGGAATTTAAAATTATTTAAATCATAAAAAAGTTACGTCTTTGGCCATAATGGAATGAAGCTAAAAATCAGTAACAGAAGGAAAACTGAAAAATAAAAAAAAAGTGGAAATGAAACTGCAAACTCAAACAACCGATAGGTTAAAGAAGAAATGAAAAGATAAAACAGAAAATACTTAGAGGCAAATGAAAACAAAGACACAACATAACAAAAGACATGGTGTGTAGCAAAAGCAATACTCAGAGGGAAATTTATGCCTTTGTGTGCCTACATTTAGCAAGAAGGAAGATGTGTAATAACCTAACTTTACCTCTTGAGAAGCTAGAAAAAGTAGAGTAAAGTAACCCAAAAGTAGCAGAAGACAGGAAATAATTATAATTAGAGCAGAAGTAAATGAAATAGAAAATAGGAAGTCAATTGAGAGAATTAAGAAAAAAAAAAGTTGGTTCTTTGAAAAATTAAATAAAATTGGCAAGACTTTAGATAAACTGTCAAAAGAAAAAGAGAAAATGTACAAACAACCAAAATCAGAAAGGCAAATTGTGATTAAACTAATGAGCTTACAGAAATAAAAATGCTTACAAGAGAATATTATGAACAACTTTATTGCAACAAACTAGACAATTTAAAATTTAATGGAATTCCCAGAGGTATTTGACTTACAAGGCACTGCTAATTTCTCACATTCAATTTGTAGATATCTTTGGGTAATTTTGACATATTAATAATATATCATTGCAGTCCATATGTCCCTATTCCAATTCTCATGATCACATTACTTCCCCATCAATGCACTCACTTTATCAGGAGGCGCCCTGTTATCTACTCATATTTATAGCAGTTTGAAGCTTTTCTGAACCTCAGAAAATCATGGTGCATATGCAAACTTGTAATAGGAAGGAACTTTTGACTAAATTACATCAGTTAAAGGCCTTTAATTAGATTGCATGATCCTGAATGAGCCTTAATCCTATTACCAGGTCCTTTATAAATGGTGTAATAAAAAGCCACAGATACCAAAAAAACCCCCCCAAAAAAAAAAAACTGCAGAGACAGAAAGCAATCCAGACTGAGCAAGAAGACTCTGGAAGCCAGGAAATGAAATCAACAGAACACAGGAGCTGAGAGGATGCCACTTTCAATAGAAGCTGAAAGTAACAAGGCCTAGAGGCCTTGTAAATGCTAACCCATTTCTGGTACATTGCTCCCAGCAGCTTTCAGCAAATTAAAACAGAAACTGATACCACGAGAGTGGGGTGCAAACAGCAAAATGTCTGAATAGTATTATAAATGAATAAGGAGTGATTTGGGAAGACTTGTGAGACCGTATTAAGAAAAACCTCTATTGCTTCAAAGAGATTGTTAGTAGAAATATGGATGCTAAAGATACTTCGGACAATGCCTTAGAACTAATGAATATGTCATTGCAATCTGGAAACAAGGTGATTTTTGCTTTAATGCAGGGGTTCTTAACCTTTTCTGTTCCACGGACATTTTTGCCAGTCAGGTGAAAGCCATTGGCCACTTAATAAGTCCACACTACATTGTTGTATTATTTAATAAATATATCACACCTATACCAAACAAGTTCCCACCAGAATAATGTTTTTTTGAATTTCAATTCAAGCTCACAGACTCCTTGTTAAGTAGCCCTGCTATAAAGTGTAAGAGAACTTGACAGAACTGACTCCAGATGTTAGATGGAAGGCAGAATTTGAAAGTGATTGTATAAGTCAGCAAAAGCGGTTGCTGATGCAAAATACCAGAAATCTGTTGGCTTTTTTAAAGGGTATTTATTTGAAACAGAAGATTACAGTTACCAGGTCATAAAGTGCAAGGTACTTCCCTCACCAACGTCTATTGCTACGTGTTGGAGCAAAATGGCTGCCGACTTCTGTGAGCATTCAGGCTTCCTAGGTACCTCTCTTTCCAGGGCTTGCTTCTCTCCAGGCTCATCTCCTCTGCTATCTCCACAAGGCCAGCTGTAGACTATTTCTAGCTGTAGACTGTTTCTCTTCCCACAGCCTTTTCTCTTTCCTCATGATCAAGCTCCTCTGTGTGCTTACTTCCCAGGGCTTCAGCTCAAAAACTACAACTAACTCTTCTGCCATGTCATTTTCTCTATGAGTCCCCACCTACCAAAGGGGTGGGCACTCAATGTCCTACCCACATGGCCCAATTAAAGCCATAATCATAATTTAACCATGCCCAAAGGAAAAGACCAGTTTACGAACAATCCAATATTTCTTTTTGGAATTCATCAATAATATCAAAGTGCTATAGTGATGAACTTGAATACTTAGCTAAGGAAATTTCCAAACTAAATGTAGAATGTGCAGCCTGACCGCTCCTTGAGGTTTATAGCAAATTGTGGGAAGAAAGGGAAAAGCTAAGAAATGAACATTTGGGGACAAAGTAACTAAAAATTATTAGTTTGGAAAATTCTGGACTTCTGGAAAATGAGTCCCCAGAGAATAGGACCCCATATGAGGATTTAACTGATGAGGGAACCAGTCAGTCATTTTAGTGTAAGTCAGGATTGGAAATGCAGTGATCCAGGAAGGATCTGTGGTAAGAAAGTCTCACTATGTGACAGGTTGGACCCTTTGTTGCCAGATTTTCTCTAGGATCTTGGCTATGTTACGAAAGAGAATTTAAGAACATGAAAGTTAAGTTAGGCCAGTACTTTCTTAAGAAACTTAGAGAAGAGAAAGAAAACAACAGATTATTGTTTCCAGGTATAACTGTGGGCTGGTCCAGGGAAAGAGTGGGGAAAAGGTTTAAAAAGGGTATAAAGGACTGTTTTACAGATTGCAAGTTCCCATTACAGATTACAAGTGCTGAGGTATACTTGAGTGCTGGTCCAAGAAAAGCAAGAAAGGTTAAAAATATGGAAAAAAATGGCTGATTTAGTCAGTGTGCTGGCTTTCTAAGCCATTAATTACCCTACCCCTTTTTAATGTTGAGGGTAGGAGTCCTGGCTGTTTGCTATTTTGATTGGTTACCCCACTCATCAATTCCCATGAGAAGTCCAATGGCAAGGCCCTTAAGACTATCTAGGGCTCTTCCTTGATCCTGGATGAAATCCCATTCCAAATGGGAAATTCTCATGAGATACTTCCAGCAGCCGTCTTGTGGAGTCCTTCCCTCAGGGAAGGTTCCCAAGGTGTCGTGTTTCACAGCCGTGTTTTCATTCCTTAATCTAGCCTGCTTCACCTTGATTCCTTCCTGTGAAAACAACACATTTTTGGGGAGTTCTGTGTGAAACAGAAGTACTGCCATCCTGAACTAAATGGGACAGGAAAGGGAGAGATTGAAGGAGAATGATTGTAATGGAAGTACCATGGAAGTTGTGTTCTGGACTAAAGACATATTGTTGAGCTCAGACCGTGAACTCACCCATGTGTACAGAAATGGTGAATATGCCCCAGAGCTTGGAAAGCAGGTGCCTTGTGCTCCACTGTTTGAATAGTGTTGCCTCCCAAGTGTCAAAGAGGGTTGAGCACATTCCCATGGGAATGGGAGTCTGGCTGTCATCCCATTGTTCACAGGGGTGGGGCCTAGAGTTCTGATGCACCCAGATGCTTGATGAGTTTGGAGCTGAGAAAATGGCTGCTGGGAAAGGCCTTGGAAAGGATGGGATTGCTGCTCCATCAGGCCCCAAGGAGAAAAACCCTTGGTTCTCTGGGTGACTTTCAGACTTTGAAACCTAATGGAGTATGCCTTGCAAGTTTTCAGAACTATTTCGACCCTGTGACCCCTGTTTCCTTTTCAATTTCTCCCTATGGTAATGGGAATGTTTATTTCATGAAAGCACCTCTTTTGTACAATGGAGGCAGCCCCAAAGAATGATGCCTAATTAGTGGGCACTTCATTGGCATCTGTGTTCCTGAGAGTGACAGAGTTCGACTCAAACAAGTCATCCCTGCACATGGTCCATCAGTCCCTTCTACTCAAACCTATATGTGATGCAGGAGTTTTTAGGTGTACTCCCAGAGACTGTATCCTCTGGCCCACCTATTTGCCAGCTGTGCCTGGAATCTCAGTGGAGCTGCAACTCCTACCCTA
>JAQZBX010021593.1:0-14901 GCA_029593785.1 Cabassous unicinctus
TTTAAAAAATAAAAAGAATTTTTTTTTTTTGACTTAGTTTAATTGCTAAAATCTGACTCAAAACTTGCAGATGGAACCTTGCAGGGCAATTGATTGATGAACCCAAGCAGGCTGAGAGGTTCCACAAGGGCCCAAGAAGGAGCACTGTTCTTCCTTATTTTTGTTTGACTGCTTGCTTGTGTGGTTGTTTGGTTTTTCTTTGTTTATTTATTGTCTCTTGCTTTTCTTTCCTCTTTTCTCCCCCTCTTCTTTTTTCTTTTCTTTTTTTAAAATTAGGTGTTGCTAGCTTGTCTCTTCTTTCCTGTGCTTATTCTTCCGTGATTTCCCGTTCTCTGTCTATATTGATTTTGTCTCCCAACACTATCTCTTTTCCTTCCTTCATCTTTCTGCCTTCTGCTTTCTGTTGTAGTTCTTACATACCACCTTTTTTCATTAGCCCACAACTTAAGGGTGTCAATTTCTATTCTATCTATTCTTTTTTCTTTTCTATTATTATTATTATTACTTTTTTCCTTTCAGCCCTTTCTTTACTCTTTCTCTCTCTCCTCACCATTCTGGCCTTCTAAATCATTATATATATTTTCCTCTATTTGGTTTCAAAGTCCATTGTAGGTACTCCACTTTTTTCCCTATTATTCTACACTGCCTACATGAGTTAAATATTCATTTTACTAAGTCTAATATGGCCCTTATTCTAACTTTTATCAATATTAATATTATCCTTCTTCATTTCTCACATCTTTCGATTCCTCTAGCCCTAATCTTTTGCCTTCAAGAGAACATAGAAAGAAGAAAGGAAATAAAATAAAAAGAACAAAGTCTCAAAGAGAAAACTTAAAACACACACAGAACCACTACCTAAATAAAATTCTAGAGCAGAGAGAGAAGCTAATCAACTGAATAAACCCATCAAGATAAAATGATGACTAGAGGGCAACAAAAAATGACAAACCACACTGAGAAACAGGAAGACATGGACCAGTCCAATGAACAAACTAAAAACCAGGAAGAGATGAAGAAAATCAAACAACTAATCAAAGCTTTCTAAACAAATATGATGTACCAACTTAATGAAGTGGCGGAAGAGATTAAGGATATTAAGAAGACACTGGGAGAACATACTGAAGAAATTGTACACATACATAAAAAGATAATGGATATGATGGTGACCAATGGCATAATCCAAGAAATAAAAAAGATGCTGGATTCACATAACAGCAGATTTGAACAAGCAGAAGAAAGAATTAGTGATGTGGAAGACAATACATCTGAAATCAAGCAGATAGTAGAACAGATCGATAAAAAAAGTTAGAAAAAATCCAGCAGGGACTCAGGGATTTAACTGACAACACAAAATGCACAAACATACACATTATAGGCATCCCAGAAGGAGAAGAGAAGGGAAAGAGAACAGAAGGAGTGTTGAAGGAAATAATGGATGAAAACTTCCCAACCCTATTGAGAGAGATGGATGTACATGTCCAGGAAGCACAGCACACCCCAAACAGTATAAATCCCAACAGGCTAACTCCAAGTCATATACTTATCAAAATGTCCAATGCTGAAGACAAAGAAAAAATACTCAAGGCGGCAAGAGAAAAGAGAACCATCACATACAAGGGAAGCACAATAAGATTAAGTCCTGATTTCTCATCTGAAACCATGAAGGCAAGAAGACAGTGATATGACATAGTCAAAGTACTCAAATAAAAAAATTTCCAGCCATGAATTCTCTATCCAGCAAAGCTGGCATTCAAAAATGATGGAGAGTTCAAAATATTCACAGATAAACAGAAATTTAGAGAGGATGCCAAGAAGAAACCTGCACTTTAAGAAATACTAGAGGAAGTTCTACAAGTGGAAAGGAAAAAAGAGGGGAGAGAGAGTAGGAGGAGAGTGTAAGAACAACTTAAAAAGACAAAAAGAGAAATAAAAACAACATATGACATACATTAACCCCAAGAAAATATGGCTGAAGTAAGAAATTTGTTGTGAGTAATAACACTGAATGTTGATGGATTAAACTCACCACTCAAGAGACACAGATTGGCAGAATGGATAAGGAAATATGATCCATTTATATGCTGTCTACAAGAAACCCACCTTTGACTCACGGATTCAAGGAGGCTGAAAGTGAATGGCTGGAAAACAATTTTATAAGCAAACAGTAGGCAAAAAAGGGCAGGAGTAGCTATCCTAATATCAGACAAAATAGACTTTAAATGCAAAACTATTGTAAGAGACAAAGATGGACACTATATATTAGTAAAAGGGGTAATCTCTCAAGAAGAGAGAACAATCATAAACATTTATGCACCTAATTGTGGTGCCTCAAAATACATGAGGCAAACTCTGGAAAAACTAAGTGGAGAAATAAATGCCTCTACAATTATAGTGGGGGACTTTAATACACGATTATCACCATTATACAGAACATCTAGACAGAGAACCAATAAAGAAACAAAGACTCTGAAAAATACATTAGAGGACCTGGACCTAATAGACATATACAGAACACTACAGCCAAATACAGCAGGAATTACATTCTTCTTGAATGCACATGGATCATACTCCAAGATAGACCACATGTTGGGCCACAGAACAACTCTTAATGAATTCAGAAAGATTTAGATTATACAAAGTAATTTCTCTGACCACAATGGAATGAAATTGGAAATCACTGAGGACCAGAGAAACAGATTAGGCACAAAGATATGGAAGTTAAACAACACACCCTTAGACAAACAGTGGGTCAAGGAGGAAATCTCAAAAGAAATCAGTAACTACCTTGAAACTAATGAAAATGGCAATACAACATATCAAAACGTATGGGATGCAGCCAAAGCTGTCCTGAGAGGGAAGTTTATAACCATAAATACATATATTAAAAAAGAAGAAAGAGCTAAAATTGAAGACCTAACTGCACACTTGGAGGAATTGGAAAAACAACAACAAACTAAACCTGAAGGAAGTAGAAAGAAGGAAATAACAAATATTAGAGCAGAACTAAATGAAAAAGAGAATAAGAAAGCACTAGAAAAAATAAACAATACCAAAACCTGGTTCTTCTAGAAGATCAATAAAATTGACAAACCCTTAGCCAGACTAACAAAGAAAAAGAAAGAACAGTTGCAAATACACAAAATAAGGAATGAGCAAGGGGATATCACTACTGACCCCACAGAAATAAAGATTATCATAACAGGACACTTTGAAAAATTATATGCCAACAAGAATGATAATTTAGAGGAAATGGGTAAATTTCTAGAAACTCACAAACAGCCTACATTGACAAAAGAAGAAATTGATGAACTCAACAGTACAATTACAAGTAAAGAGATAGACTCAGTCAACAAAACCTCCCAACTAAGAAGAGCCCAGCATCAGATGGCTTCACAGCTGAATTCTACCAAACATTCTGGAGAGCTAACAAAATCCTGCTTAAGCTCTTCCAAAAAATAGAAGTAGAAGGAATATTGCCTAACTCATTCTATGATGCCAACATTAACCTAATACCAAAGCCAAAGAAAGATACCACAAGAAAGGAAAATTACAGACCAATTTCTCTAATGAACCTAGATGCTAAAATCCTCAACAAAATACTTGCTAATCACATTCAACAACATATCAAAATAATTATACACCATGACCAAGTTGATTTCATCCCAGGTATGCAAGGATGGTTCAATATAAGGAAATCAATCAATGTAATGCACCACATAAACAGATTGAAAGAAAAAAATCACATGATCATCTCTATAGATGCAGAAAAAGCATTCGACAAAATACAGCACACTTTCCTGATAAAAAACACTGCAAAAGATAGGAATAGAAGGAAACTTTCTGAATATGATAAAGGGTATATATGAAAAACCCAAAGCTAACATAATCTTCAATGGTGAACTCCTAAAAGCCTTCCCTCTGAGATCAGGAACACAACAAGGATGCCCACTATCATCACTCCTATTTAACATTGTCATAGAGGAACTTGCTCGAGCACTGAGGCAAGAAAAAGATATAAAAGGCATCCAGATTGGAAAGGAACAAATAAAAATTTCATTATTTGCAGATGACATGATCCTATATGTAGAAAACCCCGAGAGATCTACAACAAAGCTTCTAGAACTTATAAATGAGTTCAGTAATGTCGCAGGCTATAAGATCAATGCTCAAAAATCAGTAGCATTTCTGTACACTAATAACAAACAATCTGAGGAGGAAATCAAGAAAAAAATACTATTTACAATAGTAAATAAAAGAATCAAACACCTAGGAATAAATTTAACTAAAGATACAAAGGACTTATATACAGAAAACTATACAACACTGTTAAAGGAAATCAAAGAAGACTTAAATAAATGGTAGAATATTCCCTGTCCATGGATAGGAAGACTAAATATCAGCAAGATGTCTATCCTACACAAGCTAATCTACAGATTTAATGCAATCCCAATAAAAATAAGCACTGCATTTTTTAAGGAACTGGAAAAGCTAACTGCAAAATATATTTGGAAAGGTAAGAGGCCCTGAATCACCAAAGACATATTGAAAAAGAAAAATGAAGTTGGAAGTATCATACTACCTGACTTTAAAACATGGTACAAAGCTACTGTACTCAAAGCAGCATGGCATTGGCACAAGAATAGACATACTGACCAATGGAACCAAATTGAGAGTTCTGATATAGATCCTCGCATATACAGTTATCTGATATTCAACAAGGCCACCAAGCCCACTCAGTTGGGAGATAATGGCCTCTTTAACAAGTGGTGCTTGGAGAACTGGATATCCATATCCAAAAGAATGAGAGAGGAACACCATCTCACACCTTATACAAAAATCAACTCAAGATGGATCAAAGATCTAAATATAAGAGCCAAAACCATAAAGACCTTGGAAGATAATGTAAGGAAGCATCTATAGGACCTTGTAATAGGAAATGGTTTCATGAACTTCACACCCAAAGCACAAGCAGCAAAAGGAAAAATAGATAAATGGGTTCTCCTCAAAATTAAAAACTTGTGCACCTCAAAGTATGTTATTAAGAAAATAAAAAGGCTGCCTACCGAGTGGAAGAAAATATTTGGCAAACATATATCTGATAGGAGCCTAATATCCTGCATATATAAAGAAATCCTACACCTTGAAAATAAAAAGACAAACAAACCATTTAAAAAATGGGCAATTGACCTGAAAAGACACTTCTCCAAAGAAGAAATACAAATGGCTAAAAAGCACAGGAAAAAATGCTCGACATCACTAGCTATTAGGGAAATGCAAGTCAAAACTACAATGAGATAACATCTTACATCCATCAGAATGGTGGCTATTAAAAAAACAGCAGATTATAAGTGTTGGAGAGCATGTGGAAGATAGGAACCCTCATTCACTGCTGGTGGGATTGTGGAATGGTCCAGCCACTGTGGAGGACAGTTTGGCGGTTCCTCAGAAAACTAACAATAGATCTTCCATATAATCCAGCGATTCCACTGCTTGGTATATACCCAGAAGAACTGAAAGCAAAGACACAAACAGGTATATGAACACTAATGTTCACAGCGGCATTGTTCACTATTGCCAAAAGTTGGAATCAGCCCTGGTGCCCATCTACAGATGAATGGATAAACAAAATGTGGTACATACATACAATGAAATATTACTCAGCTGTAAGAAGGAATAAAGTGCTAATACACAGAATAACATGGATGAATCTTGAAGAAGTTATGTTGAGTGAAGCAAGCAATCATTGAAGGATGAATAGTACATGACCTCACTGATCTGAATTGAGGAAAGTGAGCAGTTTCTGAGAACCATTGTCTGAAAGATAGGTTAACGTGAGAGATAGAGAAGAGAAGTTTGTGAGCCATCACCCATATGGACATAATCTATGGTAAAGTGATAGAGTATTGTTGCATATTGAACTATTCTTCAGGACAGGTGGGTAGTGATATTACTGGGCTTGGTGGTGCAGGGTTGACAGGTGGGTAGATTAGGGAGGGCGGGTTAGAATACCCAGGATAGTGGGGTGAGAGATGGGAGATGGACCATGTGAACAAGGGATTTGTGGGTATGAGGTTGAAAGTACAGGAGTGGGAATGCCCTTATGGCAATATGACAAGGTAGTGTTACTAGTTTAGGGTGTAGGTTGGGGGGGGCACTCAGGGAGGGGCGCATCTGGAGTAGGCTTCTGAGGATTGTGTGAGTGTTCATCCTGTCATAATGTGTTGTGTCAGGGAGTGGAGACCCACACAGTGAGTGGGAAGGAGATGGACACCCATCTTTGGGAGGACCAATTCACCCAGAAACAGACAGGTGGGTTCCTCTTATGAGCAAGGGTGGATCCTAATAAGGGAGGACGCTCAGCGTGTCAAGACCTCTTGTTGCATGTAACTATGAATCTTGTCATCCAATGAGTCAAAACAGGGGGGGTGTCATGTGCCCCAGGGAGATGGGGAGGAAGGAACAGAATAGATCAATTGGGGCATTTAGTGGTCAGAGGAAATGTTTTTCATTACCTTACAGTGATGGACACAGGACATGGTAAATATCATCAAAAATTATTAAACTGTACCATCTAAATTGTAAACTATACTGTAACCCATTGACTATGTTTAGTAGCTATGTTTCACTATCTGTATAACAGTTATAACAATGCTACCATCCACATACAAAAAGGTTTTAATATGGGATGAGGAAAGGGTATATGAGAGTTTCTAGTATTCTGTGTGTGACTTTGCTGTGATGTAAAACTTTTTTGAAAATTAAATGAAAATTTGGGAGAACTGGGAATGAGAGGGGGAAGGTGCCACGGTACAGACGACACCTGATAATGCAGTGATAAAAGGAAAAATGTAAAAAAATTTTTTTTTTAATTTTTTTGTTTTTTCCCATTTTTTGAATATCCCAATCCTTTAATTTTATTTTCAGTAGTTTTTTTTTTAAGTTTTCATGTATTTTATCTCTTGCATTTAAAGTTATCATTATTATTTCATTTTCCTATTAATTGTATTTGGCTATTATATGGGCTTCATCTTTAAAGAAGGTTTGGATCACAGAAGGGTTACAGTGGGGGAAGGAGGGGATCATTGGTGGGGGGTGCCTGGCATGGGGGTTTCATGGGAGGAAGTTCACCTGAATATACATAAAAGATATATAAAATTGTTCAAATGATCAAGGGGTGGGGCATGGTCACAATGTGTGGAGAATCACTCAATAAATGAGAGAATACTGAATTCCCAGCCTGGAGCGCTCTGCCACATTCTCCAAGGGAGCAGCAACAGTCCCTCAAGTGCAGGGGCAGTGTCTGAAAAAGGAGGATGGTCCACTAATGGGTTCTTGTTATTGATGACTAGCCTTGTGAGTCTTTGCTCCTGTAATTGAAACTTAGCCTACTGTTATGGGGTGCATAAGTGTTGCCACCTGAGAGCCTCCTTGTTGCTCAAATGTGGCCTCTCTCTAAGCCAAACTCAGCATATGACTGCATTACCTTCCCCCCAGCATGGGACATGACTCCCGGGAATGAGCCTCCCTGGCAACGAGGGTTTAATACCAAGTGCCAACTGGCAGTATGACTGGAAAAAGACCTTGAATAAATGGAGGAAAAGATAAAGACAAATGAGTTCACATGGCTAAGAGACTTCAAAGAGAGTTGGGAGGTCATCCCAGAGATAATGCTTACACACACCTCAGTAGGATCTCATAGAACACCAAAGTGGATATCATCCCAAACAGAGGGGCTCCTGAGGGCTCTGGAGACACCCAGTTCCTATATAAGGGGGGATAGCTCCAGAGATTGATGCCTTATCAATGGGCTATTCTTTGGAATCTGTGCTCCTTAGAGTGACAGAGTTGGACTCAAGTAAGTCCTCCCTGCATGGGTCCATCAGTCCCTTCTATTCAAACCTATATGTGGTTCTGGAGTTTGTAGGTATACTTTCGGAGACTGGAGCCTTTGGCCTGCTCATGTGCCAGCTGTGCCTGGAATCTCGGTGGAGCTGCAACTCCTACTCTACAGCTCAATGGACTCACCCAAGTCACCTGGCGAGGAGATGATGATGGACAACGGCCATCCCAGGGAATGGAGAGAGTCTGCAGCTGCAGGCAGGATAATACCATCCATCTTATCCATGGGATATAGCCCCCTCTCACTTGGAGTTGGAGTGGACATCACCATCCTAGACTCCCCAGGATTGGGAGAAGAGCTATGGACTAGAATAGATTTACTGGTGTTGTGTTGTAGACATATTTTGATTCAAGCAATGGAAGAAATTACAACATTGAGGTAGAGCCACTGGACACTTCCGGGGTAGGGAGAGGGAAAAGCAGCTATAATATAGGGGCTTTTTCGGGACTTGGGAATTATCCTGAGTGACATTACAATGACAGATATAGTCATATTTTACATCTGCATATAACATGCAGAAGTGTATGGGAGAGAGTGTGGTCTACAATGTGAACTACAGTCCATGCTTAGTGGCAAAGCCCCAGGGTGTGTATATTCATTGCAGGTGATGTGCCACACTAATGAAAGATGTTTATGTGGGAGGTTGTGGAGGTGTGGGAGGTGGGGAACATGGGAATCCCTGTAATTTTTGTGTAACATTTATGTAATCTAAGCATCTTTTAAAATATTTAAAAAAAAGAATTACACACTATGATCAAGTGGGAATTATCCCAGGTAGACAATGGTGGTTCAATGTAAGAAAATGTATTAATATAATAAATAACATTAATAAAACAAAAGAAAAAAATAAAAGAGCAGGTGCACCACCCAAAAAAAGAAAAATCAGGTGTCATTAGGGCTGCATTCTTTCTGGAGGTTCCAGGGGAATCCCTTTCCTTGACTTTCCACTTTCTAGAACCTGTCCACATTCCTTGGCTCAGAGTGTCCGCCTCCATTTTTAAGCCAGCAATGGCTGGTTGAGTCCTTCACACATTGCATCACTCTGACCCTGATTGTCTTTCTCTGATTCTGACTCCCTTTTCCACTTGTAAAGACCTGTAATTACATTTGGGCCCACGCAGATAATCTAGGAAAAATTTTCTATTTTAAGGTCAGTTGATTAGCGAGCTTAAATCTGTCTGAAATCTTAATTTCCCTTTTCTATATACTTGAACATATTCACAAGTCTGAGGATTAGGTTTTGGACATGTTTGGGGACAATTGTTTGGCCTACCATACTCAGTAAAGTTTGCCTTTATTGATTATCGTCCTTTCTCTA
Organism: Cabassous unicinctus; assembly: GCA_029593785.1. Taxonomy (NCBI): domain Eukaryota; kingdom Metazoa; phylum Chordata; class Mammalia; order Cingulata; family Chlamyphoridae; genus Cabassous; species Cabassous unicinctus. Next base: position 9,222 of record JAQZBX010021593.1, read on the forward strand.
TTGTTTCAGTTTTCCACTCCCCTACCAGTACTTTCTGGGATGAACTTTACTCAGCATCTTTTTAAAAAAAAAATCTTTGTGTCTTCAATTTCTTTGTGATTAGTGAATAGCAATATATTTGGCTTTGTATAGTGATCATTTATCAACCATATTTACCACTAAATATGCTAATTTTTCATATTTAGTTTATAAATTGTTTGAATTTCTATATTTTAGTCATATTACCTGTAAATAATTACTGCATAATTTATGTGTATTTGACTGCTTATTATATTTTATGAATTATTTTAATATAATTGTTTTGGTTTCTATTTCCTTTTTTTAATGATTATTATTATTAGAAAAGTTGTGGGTTTACAGACCAATCATGCATAAAATACAGGATTCATATATGCCACCCTATTATTAACACCTTGCATTGGTGCAGTACATTTATTATTGGTTGATTAAAGCACATTTCATAATTGTACTATTAACTATAGTTCATGTTTTAACTTAAGGTTCTCTGTGTTGTGCAGTTTCATGGATTTTTATTTTAATTTTTATTCTAGTAACATATACAAAGCCTAAAATTTCCCCTTTTAACCACATTCAAATATATAATTCAGTGGTGTTGATTACATTCATAATTTTGTGCTACCATCACCACCATCCATTAACAAATTATTTCCATTGTCTCAAATAGAAACTCTGAGTTTGCTTACTCTAATTGTTTCAAATCAGTGAGATCATGCAATATTTGTATTTTTGTGTCTCGCTTATTTCACTCAACATGATGTCTTTGAGGTTCATCCACCTTGTCACATGAATCAGAACTTCATTCCTTTTTACATCTGAGTAATATTAACTATTTTAAATATATTTATTTTTATAGTTTCATCTGATAAGATTATGAACTGAAGCTCTTGATCGTCTAATCCTGTTGGTGTTGTGTCTGCTGAATTTTGCTTCCAGTGTTGTATAATTTTGGAATTGTGAGCTTCTTTTCAACATTTCTTTAGTTGTATTTCACAGCTGTGGTGGCTGGAAGTCTGAAATCTACTTGGCAGGGTCATGCTCCCTCTGAAGCCGATAGGGAAGAATCTTTCCTTAACTCTTCCAGCTTCTGGTGATGCCAGGCATTCCTTGGTTTGTTGCAGCATAACTCCAATCTTTGCCTCTGTGTACACATGGCTGTCCTTCCATTGTGCTTCTCTGTCTCTGTGTCCAAATGTCCCTCTTGTTAGAAGGACACCAGTCATATTGAATTTAGGACCCACCCAAATGCAGTAAGAACTCATCTTAATTCTATTAAACCTTATTTCCAAATAAGGGCACAAGCAAATATGCCACAGGTTGGCATTTGAACATATCTTTGAATGTGACTTGGACACAAGTCAACCCAGAACACCACTCCAAACAAATAAGAAAAATATTTAATACCTATTATATGTCAAGGTAGACCCATGATTAAACATTTTCTCTACCCCGTACTCTATTGTTTTATAGTAAATTTGCCTAGAAGTGTGTGTGGGGGGTGGGGTGGGGGGGTGGAGGCAGGGTAATACTGATAAATTGTAAAAATTGCACATCGTTTGTTTTTTTTTGGGTGGGGGTTACTTTTTTACTAGATTGGTTATATGAGAATTTTGGATGATAAATTTGGAAAAGAAGACTTGAAAAGATTAAAGTACTATAAATAGTCACTTAGCAGCCTGAAATGTTCATGAAGAAATTTATTTAAAAATTGTGTGTTGTGCAATTTATAAGGCAAATCTCAGTAAAATAATTATAGTATTAGGAAGCCAATTTAAATTATTTGTGGCTCCAGGTGCTAAAAAATTGAAAATTCAATTAGCATTTGAAGTATGTAAGTGCAAGTGTTTATATTAATATAAGCTTTTTAATACATCATTAGTGAGTGTGATAATAAAATAACTTATATTTATTAAGTATTTAGAAGTTCACAGAGTGCTTCCATAGAAGCATTTTTTTTTGATCCTCAGAAATGTCCTAAAGCAGTTATTATACTCATATTCATATAGGCAAAGTAAGCCGTAGCTTACTTATTAGTTATTAGTCACTTTCTTTCTAATATTTAGAGGTGGGATTTGATTCCAGGTTTTCTGACACTAAACTCAGTGTTCTTGTAATCACACCTCTATGTTAAAGATACCAGAAATAATTTATAACAAACTCAAATTGTTTTTCACACTCTGAGTTTTAGTATGAGTAACTCCTTTGATTAAGTTGAAAAGTTTTGGAATCTGATAAAAAAATAAAACAAAAAGCCACCTCAGCAACAGCAAAGTTGTTATCCACATTTTTGTTGAACTCATTTTCCTTTTGGTGGGAGTTATGTAATTATAATTGCAGCTTTTTAAGGATCCTGATGTGGTAACTGTTGGGTCTCTGGGCACCAGATTTATCATGTAACAAATAATAAAATGATATTCTCCTTTAATTATTTAATTCAATGAAGACAAATTATGTAACAGATCTCAAATAAACCTTGTCACAGTGCAGATTTTCCCTGTTAAAATCTAACAATAACAAATTACTGGATGGAACTGGAGGATTTCTATTTTTGGTATATTTCTATCTAGTTGAAAATAGCACAATTTTAGCATCTGAGATTTTATTAAGAAAATGTGGATGAGTTAAGCCTTGATTAAGTGCCATAATTGTCCTGTGTCTCTTTCCACAATTTTCTTCCATAGATATGGGATACACATATATCTCATTTATATCCTAACTTTTAAAATAATGATATGGTCTAAGGAAGAGATTGTAGATGATGGTATAATTTTCTGTTACAACCTTTTTGTTTTTTGCTTTGGTTTTGTATATTTTGCTGTTACTTTATGAGTTCCTGTCACATGGGGAATCTGAGCTTACACTATTATACTTTGTATATACTTTACAAATTTTAGTTAAAGAATAAATGTTTATTGGTAAAGTAAATTATTGCATAATAGTTGCTTAACATATTGTTTAAATATACATATTTTCCTTGATGATATCCATATGTTTATAACTGCCAGTATCTTTGAAAAAAATTTATGTCTGCATCAAGCTATAAATATGTGCTTGGCTATTCATTTACGTGAAATTGTTCATTACAGATTATTGAACTCCATGAGTTCTAGCATTTATATTTTTATTATAAATGAATACTAAAAATTCAGTAAATTTCATGGGCTCAATATCATTTTTTAGAGTGATTCAAAATAAAAAATTGTTTAGAAATATAAGAAGTTTATACCTTTTTCATGGAATGCTTTAAGGATGTTTATATGTATTATCATCAATAAATTTTATGAGATTGACTACCATATTAGCTCTAGAGTTTTTGTCGGCTTGTTTGTTATTTGTTTGGCTTGAAATCCAAATTTTCCTAGTGTTCTGATTTGCATTGTCTTAATTTATGAGACCCCATCTTTTTTCACTAAAGTTATTTTTTTAGTCTTTCAAATTACTTTGATTATAGTGAGTTTCTTAAAATATGTAAAATGTGTCATGAAAATTTGGTGACCTAGAATGTAAATAATACACCCTACCCAATATCCAATTTAGGAAATTACTGAATTTGAACCTGACTTATTGGCTATGAAAACTAGAATTAGTTGAAAAATAAGCATGGTCTTTTATCAAAACTGGCATATATAATAATCCAGTTTTATATTTATATCATTTAATTTAATGAAATAGATATGGCAGAAAGAATCACATCGTGTTAAATCTAAAGCAACTTAAACAGATTCCACTTACTAACAACATAAATATACAAGTGCTTATAAACTCTTTACAATGATATTAAAACTCTTTACAGTGATAATAAGGGATTAGAAACCCCAATAAAAATAAATCAAGCAAGCAAATAAATTCCTCCCCAACCCCTGCCAATAATCTCACAGTTTGAACTTTTTTCCAAAGATAACTGTGACTCTAACCTTGGTTGGAAATAATGTCACCACAAACACAAACACAAGATCTATCACTACAATAATAGGTAAGAATAGGGCAAGAGAGAGTCAAGAAAAATATCCTCCCTAGAAAGTTAATTTTTCCCCATGACATAATTTATAAAAGGTTTTCTCAGGTCAGTATTCCCTCAAGGGCAAGATCATTTGAAAATTCTCAGCATTTTCTCACAACAAAAGTATCTTGCAGGGCTTGTTGGCACAATTTAAGATTTACAGTGATTAAATTTATCAAGCCAATGCACAACACACTATCATGAACTCAGCACAACAGTGATAAACAGTTTTCTCCTGATGCTTCGTGTCACAGCTGATGGATTCCTGCTGATGGAGTCCATTTCTTTTACCAATGGCATAACACTCTTTTATACAGCAGAGCCTCAGGGCATAGTAAAGGGTTGGGAACCCTATGGATGTTGAATACTTTTTCCCACTGAACATCTGTCCTTGAGACTGTTGTGCATGTGTTGTTAACTTTCCTCTGTGGCATATCCTCAGGCATGCAGAAAGCCATGGAATATAGCTTCAGAGTCAATAAATTCTATGATTTTGTGAGGCTATATCCAGCCATATCATCTAGCATGTGTGAAACTGAGTAGTAAACATTTCCAAAGGAAATATAAACAGAAAGTTTTCATCAAAAGGTACTGCACAGCAGCACACTAATTTTTGATAAACAAAATCAGAGAAAGAAGTCAAAATAAGAATCAAGAAATTCAGGAGGTATTTTTTTTAAAATTTAAAATACCACTGCTACATATACTAAATTATCTCTGCCCCTTTCTTCCTCATCCTGCCAATATCCTTCTCACTGAAATTCCTCTCATGTATCTATCTCTTTCATTATTTTCTGTGCTTATCCCTTGTCAGGTTAGAGCAGGGGTTCTTAACCAGAGGTCTGTGAGCTTGAATTGAAAGTAAAAAAAAAACATTATTCTTGTGGGAACGTGTTGTTGTGGGTGCGATATATTTATCAAATAATGCACAGTATAGTGTAGACTTAGTAAGGGGTCATGGTTTTCACCTGATGGGTCCATGGAACAAAAAAGGTTAAGAAACCCTGGTTTAGAGAAATACTAGAGTCAGTGTGTTTCTAGTAAAAGAATGAAATGGACCCTCTCTCTTTTCTAAATTTTACATTACATTTAGTGATTCCAAAGTGCTGTTAACCAAAAAATGTGACATGACAAAAAATTAATAGCTAGAGACATTTAGACTTTCCATGAAATGGTTGCAATAATTCTGTGATTAGGTTTTGCTTAGGAGATAGGCAGAATATACTAAACACAGTTGGAGTAGAAATACAATTATGGATATTCACAAATGTCAAATATTAAGCACCTACTATGTGTCAAACACTATTTTCTGTGATGGATAATGAGCATAAATGAAATAGAACAAGACAAACATGACACTTGTTCTCTAAGATAATAAATTCTGGAGGGAGATGGCAGATAATATACAACAAAACCAATGATTGAGATGTTTGAGATAGTGAAAAATGATCAAAATGCATTAAATATGAGTGATTGATACTGACTGACTAGTGGTATTGCAGATAGCTATTTTAGAATGAATGTTCAGTGTAAGATAATCTGAAATGGTGATATACTATTAGTCAGCCAAAGGGGTGCTAATGTGAAATACGAAAAATGGATTGGTCTTTATAAAGGGTATTTATTTGGGGTAGAAGTCCACAGTTACCAGGCCGTAAAGCA
>JAQZBX010021593.1:15001-32257 GCA_029593785.1 Cabassous unicinctus
CAGCTGCCGGCGTTTGCCAGGGTTCAGGCTTCTGGGGTTCCTCTCTTCCCGGGGCTGCGTTTCTCTCCGGGCTTAGCTCCTGGTTCCTCCACAAGGTCAGCTGTAGACGATCAGGCAAATGGCTTGCTTCTCTTCTCCTGGGGCCTTCTTTCCAACATCAAAACTGCTTCTCAAAAGACTGCTTCAACTCTGTTCTTTGTCTTGCCTTTTATATTCAATTCCCCACCCACCAAGGGGTGGGGCTCAATGCCCTACTGACTGACATGGCCCAATCAACGCCCTAATCATAATTCAATCATGCCAAGATTAACAGATTAGATTACAGGCATGATCCAATTATATTTTTGGAATTCATAATTACAAATTCCCCAACGGTTACACTAGCTTATGGACTGCACAGGACAAAGGAGAAAATTAGGGGGTAATGCAAAAAATCCGGGAGCAACATATTGGTGGCTTATATGAGGATAGTGGTTAGAAGTGGTCAGTTTCTTAAAATAGTCTGATGGGAGGGTAAGAGAAATTGCTGCTGGATTGGAAGTTGGGTTTTAAAAAAAGTAGAATTAAGAACAATGTCAAATGTTCACTGAGAGAGTAGAATTCCAGGAGGAACAGGTATAGAAAGAAAACCAGGAGATAGATTTTAGAAATTGTTAGTTTTGATATACCTATTAGACATATAAGGAGAAGTTAAGTACACAGTTGGATATAAGGGTCTGGAGTCCTAGGGTGAGATTTATATTGTGGTGGCTGTTGGGAAAAAAATTGGGTCAAGATAAATAGACATTTTTAACATAGGAGAAATACACAAGAAAATGGCAGGGGTGCCAGGGACTGGGGATCAATAAAGACACTTGTCCATTCAAAAAATAAATACAATTAAAGACACTATATTTTAAAAGATGCTAAGATAACATAAAATTCTCCTCCTTGTGAGATCTTAGTAATTTTAAAAAGTCAAATACAATATAAATGTCTTGTGCTTTAGGGTAGAAATCTTTGAAACAGGAAGATATTAAAAGTGAAATAAGAGTAAAGAAGTAAATCAACACGTTTAATTAATCCTAGGAACACTGGATGTACTTTTCCAAAGGTTGTTACTTCCCTTTAAATATTGCACAATAGAAAATTCTTGTTAATTCTCAAAATAAAAAATAATCCTGATGATAATAATGCAGTTGAGAGGTAAAAATTAATAATGCTAGAGAGAGTGGGAGGGTTGCTGGAGTGGTGAACTCAGTACATAAGAGGGGATGTGAGGAAGTACATAAGGCATGAAGTTGGACTTTGACAAGAGCAGAGGTAGTTTCACCATAATAACAAAGGGGACGAAAGACTATTTGGGAAAAAAAGTTCTTGTAAATGGGCATATGTGCTCATGAGAACTTAAGGAAGATGACTTCCAATTGCTTTTGTTATTCTCTGTGAAATATTAAGTAAAGGCATCACTTGAGTCAACTGTGGGAGGTGATGGTGATGATTTGATGGGAGAGAAAAAGTTATGAGAGATTTCTAGGCAACTGAAAAGTCTGGGCAAATATATTAAGAGGCTTCATTTAATGCCTACATGAGATTAGTACTTATAAATTTAATTAATGTGAAATAAAATTGAATATTTATATAATCTTCATGTAAAATTAGAAAAGGAGCAAAATTGGCATTGTTTGGAGATATGTTTATATAATTGTAAATCCCAATAGATTCATCACAAAAAAAAAATATTTTAACTTGTCAAAGACTCAAGCCAGATTGCATGATGTAAGTTTAACTTAGAGAAGTCAACCACATTCTTTATACCACTGAGAAAATACACATAAAATAAAAGAATATATATTTATATGTATATATGTGTATATATAAGCATGTATATAGGTAAATATGAATGTATGTGTATATATGTATGTATGTATATGTGTGAGAAGTTGATGTAAATGCCCATTCCCCCCTTCCTTCCTATTGATTAGAACTGAGGGAAGGGATGGGCTGAACTTGCCAGCAGCCTGGTCCTTGACTATAAGAGCAAGGATGTGGGAAGAATGTTTTGAGAATCTCATGCACAAGCTTATTTCTGTAGCATTTCTGTAGCTGTTCCAGGCACTGTTTCCTTCCCCCTCTGCTGTAGTGGCCTTTTAAGCCCATAACCCCCGAGGGGTGGTATGGTACCTCCTGACCAACCACCGTTGGGTCCTGTAAGTGTTAAAGGCATGTCTACTTCTGATGGCCCCCCATGTGGTTTCTTTGGAATATCAAAATATTCAGTCAACCTTCCTGGGCTTGATCTCTTTTGTTACAATGTATGTATATTATTCACAATAAGAACTAAAATATGAAATCTAGCTATTATGCTAAATGATACACAAGGAATTTAGAGAAAAAAGTAAACTTCATAAAATGGCTGTGAAAAAATAAAAATAGAGAGAGATAAGCTTTTGGTAACAGTGACCTAGAAATTTTGAACTAACCTCCAGCAGAGTATAGCTAGAAAAGCTAGGTAAAGCATTAAAAAAATCTGTTCATATGTGTCACAATGCCAGTAACACAATAAAAAGTCCTTGGAACAAGATCCAGTAAAAGAAGGAATCCAGAAAGGTAAATCATATTTGGTGTTTTCTTTGTAGAAGAGGTGTCTAAGAGTCTGAGAAGTTAAGTAAAGTTTTTGATGGACTTATGAGGCTAGGAAGGCAAAAAATGGAGTTTAGGGCCTCAGGAAGGGAATCCTGACTACCTCACACAAATTTGGTGATGACACTGATGGTTTATGCCTTACGAGTAATGATGAAGTGGAAATACATCAGGGGTCATGAAGACTGAAACCCAGCTTCAAACTATCTCAGACTCTGATTGAATTAATAATCACTAATTGATAATACCTCTACCATCCTGTAAAAAGCATGTGTAAATTTCCTCTAGAGAAAGATAACATCATTCTACATTTCAAGTTAACTTTAGATAATTTAGAATATTTAGCCATGTATTGTCTAGGAAACAATAAATAATGTCATATATGATAATACTGAGAATTTATAGCACAGACCTAAATACTACTTATTAAAACCAAAAGGCAAATGGACATTCTAGAATTGAAAAATTATTAAAACCAATATTAAGTACCCAGTGGATTGGGCTTAACAGAAAATTTGGTGTGGAAGAGGAGAGAATGTAGAATTGGAAAACACTAGAGAAGAAATATACAGAAAAAGCACAGAGAGACAAAAGGTTGTAAAACATAGAACATAAGGTAAGAAAGATAAAGGGAGAGTGAGAAAGTCTAATGTGTGTAATGGATGTCCCAGAAGTAAATGAACTATAGAGTGGAGCAGAAGCAAAACTTAAAGAGAACTTTGACTAATTTGTCTTATAATAATTTTTGTGTATGGTATGAGGTAGGATCATCCTTCATTCTTTCCAATTTTCCCAGCACCATTTGTTGAAGAGAGTATTTTTCACCATTGGGTGTGTTTGGCACCATTGGCAAAAATCAATTAGACATAGATGTGAGGGTTTATCCCCAAATTCTCAATTCTTTTCCATTGGCTTATATGTCTGTCCTTGTGCCAGTACCATACAATTTTGATACATGTTAAGATCAGGTAGTGTGAATCCTTTAACTTCATTCGTTTTCAGGATGGTTTTGGCTGCTTAGGGACCCTTACTCTTCCATATAAATTTGATGATTGGCTTAACTATTTCTGCAAAGAAGGCTGTTGGAATTTTAATTGGGATTGCCTTGAATCTATAAATTGATTTGAGTAAAATTGACATGTTAACCATATTTAATCTTCCAATAACAGGATACCTCCTTATTTATTTAGGTCTTCTATGATATCTTTTAGCAATGTTTTATAGTTTTCTCTGTACAAATCTTTTACATCCTTCATTAGCTTTATAGCTAGATAGTTGATCCTTTTAGTGGCTGTTGTAAAGGGTATTTTTTTTTTCTTGATTTCTTCTTCAAATTGTTAATTGCTAGTCTACAGAAACACCTCTAATTTTTACATGTTGATCTTGTACCCTGTCACTTTGCTGAATTCGTTTATTACTCTAGTAGCCTTGTTGTGGATTTTTTAGGGTTTTCTATATATAGGATCAGGTCATCTGTAAATAGGGAAATTTCTACTGCTTTCTTTCCAATTTGGATACCTTTTATTTCTTTTACTTGCCTAATTGCTCTGGCTAGAATTTATAATACAATTTTAGCAGTGGTGACAATGCTTATATCCTTGAGTATCCTTGTCTTGTTCCTGATCTTAAAGGGGAAGCTTTCAGTCCTTCATCACTGAGTATATTAGCTGTGGGTTTTTCATATATCTCATTTATCATGTTGAGGAAGTTTCCTTCTATGCCTAGTTTTCTAAGTGTTTTTTTCAGGGAGGATGCTGGATTTTTCCAAATGTGTTTTCTGCATCAATTTACATGATCATGCCTGTTTATTTTTCCTTTTGTTTTTTTCATGTGGTGTACCATGTTAACTGATTTCTATGTTGACTACCCTTGTATAAGTATTTTAATATTCTTATGGATTCTGTTTTCTAGCATTTTCTTGAGGATTTATGCCTCTACATTGATGAAGGGTATTGGTCTGTGCTGTTCTTTTCTTGTAGTATCTTTATATGGGTTTGGTATTAGTATGATGCTGGCCTCATAGAATGTTAGGAAGTATTCCCTCCTTTTAAATTTTTAGAAGAGTTTGAGCATTAGTCATGATAATTCTTCTTTGACTGTTAGATACAATTCATCATTGAAGGCATCTGGTCTTGTTCTTTTCTTTGTTGGGAGGTTTTTGATTACTGACTCAATCTCTTTACTTGTTATTGGTCTATTTATATCTATTTCTTCTTGATTCAGTTTAGGTATTTATTCACTGAGCTGTACTCATGTTTTGTGCGCTTTTCTGTATGTTTGTGACATTTCAATAAAATAATAAGTAAAACAGTGTGGGGATAAAACAGGAACAGACAAATAGATCAATGGGACATAATACAAGGTTTTTGCATTGAGTAATATGTTTATAAGAAATTTATATATGAGAAAGATAGCATCACAAATAAACTGGCAAAATGAGTTGTTTAATTATCTTGGGAAACATGGTTTATTACATTAATAAATTATAAATAAAGTTTGATCCTTACCTCAGAGCACATACAAAGGTAGACTTTGAAGGCTTAAATGTGAAAACATAAGTGTATTTGTTGTCTATATCCATTCAGAATAACATCCATACATATGGGAGAATGTCTGTAAAAATGGATTGGGAAAAGACTTCCTAAAACATGCAATTTTCTAATCATAAAGCAAAAGAAAACTGTTGGACTTGACCACATTAAAAGTTTATTCATTAAACGGTGATTGTTGAGCAAGTGGTTATATGACTTTTTGTGGGAACACAGGTTCAGGCACATCAGACATTTTCAACAAATGACCACTTTATTAGTTACATAGGACAAAGGGTCCAGTAGAGAGCAAGGGAAGAAATATCACCGTGGCTGGTCCCTGGGGGAAGTCAACTCTTCCGGTCAGGGTCAGTAGATGGCAAGTCCACAGGCCCTGCTTTGTGTCAGAGATGAAGGATCATGCTCTGTTTGAGTGCTAGATTTTTTATACACCCCATGGAAAGGAGGTCCTGCCATTAAGGGAAAAGCAAAATTTTTGCCGAGTTCCCACCCTGGTAATCCACTGGGGCTGCTTGTTCCAGGTTTCAGGTTTAAGGTATGGTCTGGCTGTTCCAATTTTGGGTAGCTTGCTTTTCAAGGTTGAGACCTAATGTCATCCCTATGGCTGTGAAATGGAAACATATCAAAACATCTACACACAAACAGGCAAGAGGGAGAAAGAAGAGAGTAGCTGAGAGATGGGCTAAGTCTGGGAACTTCTTGGTCCAAAAATTCAGGGGTTTACATATTCCTTTTTGTCCCTCCCCCTGCAAGAGGGACCATTTGGTGTGTGTCTAGGTGATAGACACCTGTAGCTCTAGCAGAAATCCAGGTTCTAAAGATCCAAGAGGCAAGGCAGCTGAAATGGCTGCTTTTATCTCCTGCAGGGCCTGCTCGTCCTCTGTTACCCAATGGAAAGTAGTGGGTTGAAGAAAAAGGCATTCACTAGGTCAAATGACCACATAATAAACACTGGTGGAGGCCATAATGGCTTCTATGAGAATCACAATGTCTGGCACCACAGGCACCAAAGTGCCAATAGTCTAGTTAGCCACCACACCCCTCTCACCTTTTTCACTGACCACACTGGGCCATTATAGACAGAGATAGTGGAGAGGTGGGCACTTTTAGGTAGAAGGTCTTTTATGAGTTCAGTAATGTCCTTTTCCCCACAAGGGATGCAATGTTGCTGCTATTGCACAATGTAGTGGGGGATGGGAGCACTGGATGTGCACAGTTCATCCCACACCCAAGATTGATGGTCAAAATTTATGAGGATGGGGCAGCATATCTCTGTAACTGTCACTAGAATGTGCAGTGGTGAGGATATCAATCCTTATAATGTATTTCCCATTGGGAAACACTACCACAGAGGAGTCCAATGAGCCAAAAGAACCAACCCACAGGTAGCAATAACCTCCTATTCCCATACCCTTGTGGAATGCCTGAAACCTCCCAACAGTATATTTGTAGACCCAACCCCTCTATGTTTCCTGTAAGATGGTGATCTGGGTGCCATAAAGCTTTTTTACTGCCTCCAAATTATACGTACTCTGGAGTGTATGGCTTTTCATCCCCAGGCAATGACTGGTCCTTGGCCCCAACCCTAGGTCATTTATAATTTAGTCAAGTCTAGGTAAAAAGAGCCTTCCTGGGGACCAAGTCCCTAAGTTGGTGCCAAAGGGAGGTGGAAGATTTTCAAGATCCTTCTCTTCTTCTAATGCCCATAACTGGGGATTGTGGGGTGGGGTGGGGGTGGCAAGGGCAGATTGTCCCTGTTGAACCTGTGGCCCTTTTTCTAGTTTATATTTTTACTAAAGTTGTCCATTGGATATCCTGTCTTTAGGGTTCTTTGGGACCCTTTGCTCTAATAACCACAAGAACATAGCTTGGCAAGTGGGAACCCTGAAAGGAAGGGGTGGCCACTGACCCAAATTTGCTGGTTTGCAGGATTTGCTGGGTTAACAAACAGGTGACTCCCTGTGGTCTGGCTTCTCCGTCCGTTACCATGGCTGCCACCCACCTAATATGGGAGTCCTTAGCCCAAAGTGGGAAGGTAAGATAATCCAGTTCAATCATGTCTCCCAGAGAAAGCCTTGAGATGAGAAGGGGAATTAGCTTAATATCCTATTCAAGGGGTTCCTTTCTAATAAAATCATCAATGTACTGTCATTAAATGGGAATCTAGTGAGGGGATAAATCCCTCTGGGGTGATGTTGGACTATCCACTTTGCTAATACCCATTTGTTGCAGCATGACCATGGCTTCTTCCTTGTTACAACAAGGCTAAGTTGGATTTTGGGGGTGGTCACCCAGAGTGGGATATGCTCATCTGACACCCTGAAGCACCCAGTCAAACAGAGGCTGCATAGCAGAAGTGACTACACCTTCAGCTGCTCATTCCCCATCTTCCACCTCTTCCTCCCTTAACTCCAACTGACAAAAGTTTATTGGAGGACAGAGTTGGATGGGAGGCAGCCAAGACTCTACATTCATCCTGGCTGATTAGGCTGGTAGTGATGATTCATTATCAAGTTGGGCTCATACTTTTGTTTTCACCTCTGGGTCCCCATCTACAGCTCTAATTGTCTCCTGAATAATGATCAGGACTTGAATAGACATTTCACTAAAGAAGATGTACAAATGGTTAACAAGCCCATGAAAAGATGCTTACCATCATAAGTCATTAGGGAAATGCAAATCAAGGCCACAATGAGATACCACTTCACACCCACTAAAAAGGCTATAATAATAATAATAATAATAATAAAGGAAAATAACAATTATTGGAGAGGATGCAAAGAAATAGGAACCCTCACACATTGCTGATGAGAATGTAACATGATACAGCTGCTGTGGAAAATAGTTTGGCAGTTCTTCAAAAAGTTAAACATAGAATTACCATATGACCATAATTCCACTCCTAGTTATGTGCTCCCCCAAATTTAAACCAGTTACTCAAATGCATGTATATATTTGTTCATAACAGCACTATTTACAATAGCCTAAAGATGGAAACAAGTCAAACTTAACAGATGAATGGATAAACAAGTTGTAGTATATACATATGATGCAATACTATTCAGCCATAAAAAGGAAAAAAGTACTGGTACAAGGTATAACATAGATGAACTTTGAAAACAGGGTAAGTGAAAGATGCCAGAAAAAAACGGGCACTTATTGTATGATTCCATTCAAATCAATTTGTATGAAATATCTTGATTATATAAATACATAGACAGAAAGCAAATTGATGGGTTGCTAGGGGCTCAAGTGATTGGAGAACGAGCAGTAATTTCTTAATAGGTACAGGTTTTCTTTGGAGTAATGAAAATATTTGAAACTAGATAGAGGTGGTGGTTTTACAACATTGTGAATGTACTAAATGCCACTGAATTGTTTGGTCACTTGAAAATTGTTAATTTTATGTTGTATGAATTTTACCATAATAAAAACAATACTATCAGCCGTCAAATGCAATAGAAAACAACTGATTATCAAAAGATAGGAAAATGTTTAAAATTTATTTTGGGGTATAAACATTAAAAATACCAGTATAATATAAATAACAAATAACATTTATGTAAACAAATGCACATATATTCATATGTATTTATATATCATTTTACAAATATTGGTATGTATTGTGAAAAATTTGATTTTTACCCACAATAAAAAAAATAAAATAAAATAAATACCAGTATAACTATAACAAATTATCATTTCTGTATATTAAAACACACACACAGTAAAAATATCTTTTATAAGAGTTTACAGGTAAGAAAGTAAATAGGAAGGAAGCAGATGAAAGTTGTGATCAGAAATGAAGGAAAAACAATACAAAACAAAACAAAAGAGGGTGTTTTGGTTTCCTTGGCTGTCAAGCAAACGCCACACTGGTTTGACTTAAATAACGGGAATTTATTTGCTTTGGTTTTGAGGCAAAGAGGAAGGCATCATCAAGGTGATGCTCTTTCCCCAGAAACCTGGCATTGGAGGGCTGACTGCCAGCCACCCTTGTCCTAGCTTGTCACGTGGCAGGCACATAGCAGTTTCGCCAGGTCTTTCCCTTCGTTTCCAGGTACTGATGTTGTTCAGCTTCTGGCTGCCCATCTGTGACTTTCTCTCTGTCTGTCTGTATTTCCGCTACTTATAAAGGAGTCCAGTAATAGGATTAAGACCCATCCTAATTGAGGTGGTCGCACCGTAACTGAAGTAACCTCATCAAAAGGTCCTACTTACAATGGGTTCACACCAACAGGAATGGATTAAATGTAAGAATATGTTTTTCTGGGGTAAATTCAGCTTTAAACCACAGAGGGATCTTGGAAAGAGTGTCCCTTGAAGAGATAAGTTATGATTAATTCAATTATTACCAACTAGGATCCAAAAAAAAAAAATCATATATCTGCAAAAGAAAAAATTGCATTTAGATAAATTATATGCTGCCATTTTTACATTGTGGAATGTCAGGCATTTAATTTTGGATGATTTCCCTTACTCCACTTTTTTCTTTTCTTACATAGATGCAAAAGTGAAATTGAGCTGAGTAAAATAGTAGAAATCCTTGGTTGGAGTTCCTTGCCAGAATGAATTTTTTAAGTTCTGTTAAAGTTCTATTGAAATATGAACTTTAAAATGAGAAATATACTGTGACTGAATACTAGATTATTAAAAATTTACTATTCATTTGTTCCACTTTCAGAGTTCTTAACACTAATTCCTTTTAACAAGTATATCATAAGAGCTCAACAGGGTATATTAAAGAGGGATTGACTTCTCAAATTTTTCTTTTACAAATTGTTCATTGCTAACCTTACTTAAAATGCAAGTTATGTGAATGCTCTTTTAGAAGCAATAATTTTAGCCTCAACAAGATCAGATCCTTTTTTCCCCTCTGTGAAATTCTTATATAAAAATTGGTATTCTGAGCCTGTTTGTATTGTAATGCCATCTGTGTAAATGTAGCGTGTGACATTGTGCAAGCAAATGAAAGATTAAAATGCTCTTAAACATATAAGCTGCACAAAAGTAAGCTCATAAGCACAATTGCCATCTGTTTCGGGGCTATATTAATGAGAGTACTTGTTCAATTGCATATCGCCTCAATGTGAAAATAATAAAACCAAGATTTCTGTGAGTTAAGAAACATGCCCCTTTAGCCTTCCTTTCCCAACTTCTAGTTTCATTTATTGAAAAACAAGGAAAACAAATAGACATTTGGCCACCCACATGGTTGTGTAAGTTGGAAAAAAAGTGAAAATAACGTGTGACAGAATGCCTGAAGGTTTCCTTCAGTCCTTTACACATGGACTTAATAGCTTTGGCATATTTTCCCTCTCTCCCTCTCTCCCATATGAACTTTATAGACCATTTTCAAATTAAAAGTGCCATCTTTTCTTTCATGTTTTAATAACTAGTGGCTGAAGAAAAGCCTGGGAAGTGATTTGGGAGCAAATGTATCATCAACTAGGGTTTTTACTGCTTTCATTAATTCACTAGAAATATACAGATAATGTAAGATGTTAAAAATTTTGGAGGAGCTTCTTGGTATGTATGACAATGACAATGATGATGTTGATGTGTGTTTGTGCACGTGCACACTTGCTATCTAAATTTAAATCCTCTCTTAAGCTGGAAATATTTAAATTCTATTTGATACATGCACTGCGTTAGGGCCAATTAATATTTTGTCAAGCTATCAACTTCAGAGTTACACGAATGTGTAAATTAATGACTTGAAGTGATGAAAGTCACCTGATTGTATTAATGATGGAGAATGACATAATTCTAATGCTACTTGAAAAAATTGGGGGTGAGACCTTTATCCTTTAAAATTGTAAAGGATGTGATGTTGACCTTTGACTTCTATTCTTCCTCCTCCTTACTTTGCTTCAAATATTTTTGTTCCATGAATCCCATTCTTCTAGACTTTTTTCCTATCCATAAACGAACCTATGGCAAATGATTTCCCATGCATCAAAACACCTTTACGTCACTCTCCTATATTTGTCAATCAACTATTTCAGAAGTCAACAAAGATTTTTTGTAAAGAGCCACATAGTATTTTAAGCTTTTTGGGCAAGACAATGTTTTGTGCTACTATTTAACTATGCTATGCAGTGTAAAAAAAGCCACAGACATTACATAAAAGAGTGAGCATGGCTGTGTTCCAATAAAACTTTATTGACAAAACAGGCAGCTATTGGGATTTGGCCCATGGGTTGTAGTTTGCTGATACCTGATTAAACAGGTGTGCCACAGGAAGGAAATCATAAGACTGTTCTGGTAGGGAGAGAAGCTTCCTCTGCTTCACTTTAAGAGTTAGTAGGACTGAATAACGCAGGTCTTGCACTCATAGAAACTTCACAAAGGATGTTTTTTTTTCCTTCCATATAGCATAATGGGGAAGAACATAGGCCTGGTGACGGTCAGACCTAAGTTTTAAACCCAGCTCTACCACTTACAAGCTCTGTGGTCTTGGAACATGAAAAGCATTTAAATCTTTATTTTTCTTATCTATAAAGTGGGTTAATCATAATATATGCCTTAAAGATTTGTTATGAGGATAAAATGAGAAAAAGTATATAAAGGGGCAGTATAATTATGTCATATCTCAGCGTTTTGTTTTAAGAAAGTGAGCTCTCAATACAGTAAATAAACCACGTTTATATATATTCTGCTGTAAAATCTTCTATAATCAAGGCCTAGCTGGACATTAAGAGACATCTGCTTAAACTTTTATTAACATTTTATAACATTTTAGATATCTGTTTACCATGAATACTCTCTCATTTCTCCTTAAATTTTCACATCATGGTTGCAATTCTCCATGATTGTTTGGTAAATTCAACTCATCTTTCAAAATGTGTTGCAAGAATTGGGCTGTCTGTGAAGTCTTTCCTGATTTTGCCATTTGATAGGTACTTGCATAGCTATTTATGTAAACCTCTGAAACAGCACTTAACCATATTTTGTTATTTTTCTTTGTTAACTTTACTTTGTAAATACATCATAAGGATAGACATTCTCCTATTTGTTCCTAAAAGAGTGATGAATAGGCTAAGAAAAAGTGCTTTATGACTGTCTGGATTTTACTCTTAATTCAGTCACTTGTAAATTAACTTGTCTCCAGTAAATTACTTAAATTCTCTACGCCTCAGGTTTTCATTTATAAAGAGAGGATTAAAGGGTTTACTTCAAGGACTGTCATGGAAATTGTGTGAGATAATCTATATGAATGTGTATTAGTCAGCCAAAAGGGGTGATGATGTAAAGCACCACAGATCTGTTGGCTTTTATAAAAGGTATTTATTTGGGGTAAAAGCTTACATTTACAAGGCCCTAAAGGGTCCAATTCAATGTTAATTTCTTACCAAAGTCAGTTGCCATGTGTTGAAGCAAGATGGTTGCCGATTTCTGTGAAGGTTCGGCCTTTCCCTTTCTCAGTTCCAGGCTGGCATAGGACTTGTTTCTTTCTGGGTTTTCTCAGTGCTGCAAACTACCAGGTGAATGGCTCATCTCTCTTCCCGGGGCTGCAAGATCAAAGATCTCTCCTCTGCCGTGTATGGAGCTCTCTGTCTTCGCGTATCGTCTTCTGTGTGTCTTCTTGAGTGAGTGTTCATTTATATAGCCCACCAAGGGGGTTAGGAATCAACCCTGAGTCATGCCCTACTGAAGTGGTCAAATCAAAGCCTTAATCTTAAAATCAGTTAGTCAAAGATATTTCAGCTGAATCTAATACAGTCCAAAAGGTATCACACCCAGAGGAATAGATTAATTTACAAATATAATCCTTTTCTTTTTGGAATTCATAAATAATATCAAACTACTACAAAATGTCTTTGTAGTACCTGACAGATAAGCCCTTGATAATTATTCATTGTTCATGTTATTATTACCATTATTTTAGTATTTAAGGTTGTATATGATGCATAAATGGTACTTAGTATATGTTTTTTCAATGAATGAAATGTCAAACAAATTTAATGAATATATTGTATGTGGTATTGCAAAATACAAGGTGCCATTTTAATAATGTCTAATCCTTTGAAAGTACTTTTATGGTATACAATAAATTCAGGAATAACTCAGTTGTTTCCTATTTGAGTTTACATTACAACAGTAAATTTGCTCTGAAACACATCTATTATTTCAAAACATATGCCTCTAAATAAAATTTTGAGTATTCTTTCATAAACACAAAACAGAATTCTTAGAAATAGCAGAACTGGGGATTCCTTTTACTCTTTGTTTGATCATCTTTGTATTTTTGCTGTTCAACAATTGTAAGATTTTGTTTGAATCTGCATACATTAAACAAGAAAAAACTATCTGGCTTAAATAAAATGCACAAATTTCCAACCTATATATTTAATTCTTGATTTTGATATTTCTGATAAAGACTACTTTCAATGTATACATTGATCAGAATTACCAGGAAGAACAAAATAAGAATGGTAGAATACAAGTAATAATAAACATGAAGTTAAATATGTTTGTCTTTCTTGTTTTAATATTTATTGAACTGTAATATTGCAAAAATAGAAGGTTTGAACTATATGAGTAGTTATTAAAAATGTAAAAATATAAAATGAATATAATGGAATATTTATAAATTTATTTTATTGTTCTTTGGGTAGAATACTGTCCCAGGGATCACTTTGAAAATTGTAAAATACTATACAAAAGGTAGTTATTATTACTGATAATGATAATATATTTTGGCACTAAAATAAGAATAAGAGCAAGGAAGCAAAATGGATAAGGAACAAACCAACAGCTCTTAGCTTAAAAGATTCAAAGGACTTCATCCATTCTATGTTTTGTTTAATCCCTTCTTGTGTTAATGTTAATTGTGTTAACATTCTAATGAAAACTGTGAATACTTGATGACTTTTCATGCCCTCACATTCTATGAATGAGAAATGAAATATCTATTAGGAAGAGAGCATTTGAACTGGCTCTCCATCTTACCTGGAGGTGAGTCACTTAGTCTGAATGATAATTACCTAAGTTAGTACACTGAAACTGGTTTTCTGGCAAATTGCATGTGTTTCCTCTTCACTGACTTATTCCCAGCACAGCTGGGCACATGTTTTCCAGTTTCTAAACTTAAAGCTAGTGGTGTTTGTCTCAGCAGTTCAGTTGGAAATTTTCACTTTCCCTGAAGGAAACAAAATTAAGGACAAACCCTATTATTGTAGTATGAACCCAAATTGAAATGGTGCAAACCATGAAGTTATTTAACAAATAGTTATGTTCAAAGTTGGTTGACTTAAATAATATGCATTAAATTAAAACTGTTTCCTGACTCCTGTTTTAGGAAAAGTGTAACATGTTAAATTCAGTAAGTATTTTTGAAATTCTCTACCTGTGCCATAGCTGTTTTACAGATAAACCTTGATAAAAAGGATTTGATTATAGTGCCAGATGGAATGTCTGAGATGATTCCACTGGAACACTAGACCATGGTTAGTGCCAGACAGGCCAGAACAGCAGTCTTTTGCTTTGTGTAAATCTGAGGACTTGATTCATATTTGTCAATTCAATTTTATTCCTATAGTAGATGAATCAGTGTGTATGTATATCTGCTGTATTGTTTTTAAAGTCAGAATTCTTTAGAGTGTGTTAAAGACCTCCCAATTTTTCCTGAAAAATGATTAAAGATTTACAATGATATGCAATAAAATTGGGTGGTGATGCTATCTAAGAATTTTGGAGAGTGTTCAGCAAATGTTAAAAAAATAATCGAAACTCTTGTCTATACCTTCTTAAGGTTTTGAAGAAAGGCATGTTTTCCTTTGAAAACAAGTTTCTAGACTAGTGAGATTACATTAGAGACTTTTAATGTAATTCAAATGTACTTTAGAAGAATTATGGGAAGGTAGCATTGGACTAGGAAGGCAGGGGTTAATTCTCTCACAAAAACAGTAGAGAAAGAGACAAAAGCTGTCTGCAGGACCTACTTTGGGGGTCAGCAGACCAGGAGAGTGCTACACAACTACCAGGAGGGGGAGGGACAGAGAAACAAAGAACCTGAAACAACAAACATGAGTTACCAACTCCCCACAACAGCCAGAAAGGGCTTACCTCCCCAACTCTTAAGATATTAAGCCCAGTCTCACTACAGCTGACTGAGAGGGGGACAAACATCTTCATCACTGTCAGCTGTTACAAAGGAAAAGGGAAGGGGAGTTGGGGGTCTTTTCTTCAGTGAATTTGGCCAGCAGAGCCTGCTTTGAATCCTGGCTCTGGCCAGACCAAAACACGGGAAAACAGATTGAAACACCTATGTAGAAAGGTGTGCCCATGCACGCCATCTGCTGGATGGTGTGAAAATTGTATGGACAAAAACTGCTTTTAGTTCTCCCTGTATTCTAACTCCTGGGAGAAAATCTGTGCCCCATTAGTGAATCCCTGGCCTGATTTTGATAACTTAAGCTGGACAATTTTAACGAATTAGCATAAGTTGAACCAAATATCAAAGAAGTGCTGTGAAAAAAAATAGACAAGAGAGAGAAATTGGCCTTTAGAGTAAATTCATCAACATATTCAGATGTTTAGAAATCAGCAAAAAATCACAAGCCATACTAGAAAACAAAAGAGATGGCCCATCCAAAGGAACAAACCAAATATCCTGAAGAGATACTGGAGTTAAGACAATTAATCAATGATAATCACATAACGTTCCTAAATCAATTCAAAGAATTGAAAGAAAATATGACTAAAAAGGTAAAGGATATTAAGAAGACTCTGGGAGAGCATAAAGAACAATTTGAAAGCCTGCAAATAAAAGTAACAGACCTCGTGGGAATGAAAGACACAATGGATGAAATTAAAAATACATTTGAGGCACATAAAAGTAGATTTGAATTGCTTGATGACAGAATTAGTGATTCTGAAGACAGAACATCTGAACTGGTAAAGAGAGGAGAACAGAAAGAAAAGAATGGAAAAAGTAGAACAGAGTCTGAGGAAACTGAATGACAATGCAACACACACAAACATATACATTGGTGTCCCAGAAGAAGAAGAGAAGGGAAAAAGGGCAGAAAAAATATTTGAGGAAATAATGACTGAAAACTTCCCAACTCTTATGAAAGACATAAATGCCAACATCCAAGAAGGACACTGCACCCCAAACAGAATAAATCCAAATAGAAACTGAGACACTTACTATTCAGAATGACAAATATTGGAGATAAAGAAAGTATTCTGAAAGCAGCAAGAGAAAAGCAAAGCATCACTTACAAGGGAACTTCAAAAGATTGAATGCTGAACTCTCATCAGAAACAATCAAGGTGAGATAAAAGTGGTGTGATGAATTTAAGATGCTGAAAGAGAAAAACTGCTAGCCAAAGTTTCTGTATCTGGCAAAATTGTCTTTCAAAAATGAGGGTGAGTTCAAAGTCTTCACAGACAAATAAAAATTGATAGAATATATTCCCAAAAGACTAGAATTACAAGAGATACTAAAGGGAGTAATGCAGCCTGACAGGAAAAAAACAAGGGCAAGAGTCTTGGAGAAGAGTGTAGAAATGAAGACTATTAGGAAGGGTAAATTAAAGGGTAAAAAGACAGACAATAGTAAAATATGACAACAGAAAGCTAAAGGACAAAATGGATGAAGTAAGGAATGCCTTTACAATAATATCATTGAATGTTAATGGCTTGAACTCCTCAATCAAAAGAAATATACTGAGAGAATGGATAAAATAGATGAGTCATCTATATGCTGTCTACAAGAGACTCATCTCAGACATAAGGATCCAACTAGGTTTAAAGTGAAAGGTTGGAAAAGATATTCCATGCAAATAGTAACCAAAAAAGAGCTGGAGTAGTGATACTAATATCGGACAAAATAGATTTTAAATGCAAAACTGTTACAAGGGGGAAGCAGGTGTGGCTCGATCGATAGAGCTCCCGTTTACCATATGGGAGGTCCCGGGTTTGCTTCCCGGGGCCTCCTTGTGAGGGTAGGCCAGCCCACACGGCGCGGTGGGCTGATGCAGCAAGACCTCACAGCAAGGGGGAGATAAGCAGACACAGAAAAAGCACACAGCAAACACAAGCAGCAAGGGGGGGATAAATAAAAAAAAAAAAA
>JAQZBX010021594.1:0-20170 GCA_029593785.1 Cabassous unicinctus
TTTTTTTTTTTTTTTTGCATTCAGTGGACATTATTATTTCCATGTTTAGATGTTTTCTCCTTCTAAGTTAGTATGTTAAAGGATAACCATAATAGCCAAACATCAAACTATGTTAATTTGAGTTCTAGAAATTGTATCCCTGTTTTTGTAGTATATATTTTAAGTCTGCATTTATATTGGGGAGTTGAGTAGATAAAGCTTAGCTTCCTGGGTTGCTTGTTCACATTAAGTAATTACATTTTTATCAGCTTCCTTGTTTTTCAACTTAAGTACTTCATTCCATCCCCCCCCCCTTTTTTTTTTGACACCCAAAATTTTGATAGTCCTGGTAAAAGAAAACTGTAATCTAGTGTGTGTCTCATGTTTATTTTAATGCATGGCTTTGCTTTCCATGTTTCTCACTTAGTTATGCTGGGTTTTTTTTAGTTCATCAGTTTGCCAGTCTTCTGCTTCTTCAGAAGTCTGTGTTGAGCTTAAGGAGACTGATTTGTTGTTCTGTGTAGGAGGGCTGGCCTAAGAAATCACAAATTGGCAGGGCTAGCATGTGGTGACATCATGGAAAAGAATAGTACATATAGAAGATGATATTGATAGAGGATTTTCTTAAAATGCCATTTGTTTCATGACCAAATGAGAGCGAACTATATCAAGTGCAGCTTCATGTACAGACAAGGTCTTTTATTCTTACTAGAAAAATTGAACTCTCTGGCTTTTCTGACCCTGTATGTTTTTCTTTGGCCGACTATCTTCAATAAAGTTGATATAAATATTTGTTTTCAACTGTTTTATCAGTCCCCCACTCCATATTAGCCCCCATACTAATAAGTTACATTTTAAGATATTTTGAAATAGCCTCCATAGATTAGTACATCTTGATGTTTTATTCTTTCCATCATAAGTGATGTTGTTATTCTGTAGAATTTTTTTTGTACTGCCCTCATTCTTAATTTCCTTGTGAGTGAGACTCATATATCAGCACAAATCCAGCAGTTTAATTCTCCATCTGATTAGCGCAATGTTACCAATGTGATGGACTAGAAAGATCCAGTGCTGCAGCTTAGCTTCCTGGGGAGCAGAGCAATAAAAGTCAAATGAAGACATGCTAAAAGCAATGTTACTTCCTATCTGTGGGGAAAGTCTAAAAAATACAGAAATGTTCTTGACCTCTTGGTCTGTGTTTTACTCAGTGATTTCTATTTTTCCACTAGGTAGCCAGTATACTATTCCCAGTAAGTAAGAACTTCAGATAAGTATGAATGCAAATAAATGAGAAACCTCAGATGCTGGCAGTGTGGTTTTCAGGTGTGCTAAAAAACTTAGGTGGTGTGAACTCAGGGTACTGAATGATGATCTCCTCTGGAAATTGGGCCGTGTATGTATGTGCGCATAATAATGACTTCAGTACACTCAGTCCAGACAATTAGATCTCCCAAGCAAAAGCTTTTAAAGCTGGCTATAAAGTGCCCATGTATCTTTATTAAACCTCTTTTCCAACTAGATGGGAAAACTTTTCTAGTAATTTTTAATTTTATAAAGTCTATTTTTAACCTGGGTCAAGAAAAAAAAAAAAAGTCTGCACACTAAAAGCTTAGGTCTAACAATGTTATTTTTTTCTGTCTCTAAATGATTAAATGCAATTTCATCCATTTAGCAATACTTTGATTGTGGCTGTATTAGATAATGCTCCTAGAGACATACAAAGAAAAGCTAAGTATAATTAGGCAACAATTTATTTTTACTTTTTCTAAGTAAAAAATTCCCTGTACATTCAAACCAACAATAAAAATAAATGCAATTGTCTCCCGAAATGGAAATAAATTTGATTCTCAAGCATTAGCAATTTCTCATTATTTTTCAAAATCAGCCACAAAGGCTTTTAAAGTTTCTTGGTGACTGTGGCTGTTGCCAGCAGAAATCAGAATTTTAATCTTTGGTTTTATTTGTGAATTCACTGCCAGAAAAATCACACAGTCAGAACAATCATATAAAGTGAAGAACATTTTGGCTCTGTCATTGTTCAAGACAGGAGGGACTCCAGACTTAGGGCTACACTTTTTGAGTGTGTAGTAGAGAAGAGAGAAATTATTGTGACTGTAACTTTCAATATGGAAACATGTAAAATAAGTTGACTTCATCTAGAATTATTTTATACTTGCTGTAAAGTTGGCCTTCTGTATGCTGAAAGTTTCTCTTGGTACTAGTATCTTAAAACAGGGTTTTCCATGACAACTTAGATCATTCTTAACTTATGACAAGAATCATTGAGTATAGAACATCTAACCGTATTTCTAAATTTAGCCCCTTATTAAACAGCCAAGTATTGGGGGAGCTATTTTAACATTAATGATGATTTTTTCATCTTTCAATAACCTCCACAATTTACAAGTTGAGTTAAAGGGGCAAGAAGCAAAGTCCAGAATGTAGCTGAAAAACTATCACTCAAAATGTTCTGCCCTCCTTTGCCATCCACCACCTCTCTATTACCTCCCCTTCTCCAAACAAGGAACAAACAGCCTGTGGCTTCAGAACTCTGAAAAGGCAGCATCTGTAGGTCTTCCTTTATTCCACTCCAGTACTTGAAAACTTTCTTTCCCAAGGAATGAAAAAGTTGCAACAGTTAAAGATACTTAGCAGTTTCATTCTCACAGAACACAGTTTCCCTCCTACTATCTTGTGGCCTGTGGACGTTCAATTATAGATTGCAATTTAATTTGACTACTTGTAGAACTCCTTACATTTGGGGGTCTTCAGACATCTTTTTGAGTAAACCTAAGAGAATTCTGCACAAAGGCACCAATAGTCAGAAAAGGAATTGACCTACAAATTTAAAAATAAATTTAAAAAGCCCCTCAAATTATGTGACCCTCTTCTGACCCCAGTTTCACAAAGTAGAAGTAGTCAGTAGTTTTTACTGCTGCAGATGCAGCTTTGAATTATATTCACCAGTCACTCTTCTCTGCCATGCCTTGCTTTATCCTTTCTGGCATTCATTTAATTTTGTTTCTTTTGGACTTGAATCTCTGACAGCTTTTTTCTTTAAAATAAAGCAAATCTATATGCCTCCCTTTCCTTCTGTGCACTGCCTTTCAGATTTTATTTTTATCATTTGTCAGCTTGGTGTTGAAAGTTGTAGCAAGGACAAGTTAGGCATTTAACTTTGCGTTTTCATGTACTTATCCATGTGGGTACATTTACGTGTATGTGAATTTGAAAACATTGGGGATTCCACTTGGATTAAGTAAACTAAACATTCCAAACTATCAACCAAATAAAGACATCGGTTTTCTACTTTTTTTCTATATGAAGACGTATCCTAATTTTTAAGAAAGTTCAAATGAAAAAACACTAAATGATTGAAGATTATAGCGCTGCTCTGAAATTGTTCAGAAATTTCAACTGTTTATTGAAATCTATAATGTTCTAAGCCTTTGTGAGGAAAGGATACTTTGAAATTTAGGCAGATATTCTGAGGAGGGAAAAAGAGAAGGATGAAGAAATGGGAAAAAAAGAAAAGATGATTTTTAGATTCACAGACACATACTGAGTTTTTAGATATTTCTTTTAACTTATCTGCCAAACATTTTCTTAACAATCTGCAAGAGAACACTGTCTACTTCTTAACAACAATAACAAATTCTTATGGCCACTAAATTTTAGAACCACATGGAAGGAAGTTGGTATAATAGAATGGGTTAAGTTTTCACTAGAGTATTGCCCAGTTTCCCAGGGGAAACTCAGTGTCAGCAATAGCAGAAGAGTGAGATATGATTGTGAGATTGTGACATTTAAGCAGGCCCTCAGATAAGTAAAGAGATATTTATACACAGAAGAGGCAGCCATTATTTTTAAGGAAAACAGCAAAAGTAAAAGCTGATAATTCAAGAACACAAAGGCTAGTAAATAAATGGCTTATTTTCTAGTAAATGTAATTAAACATGACATGCATATTCCTACTATCAATGCATCTAGAACTCGCTTTGCTGACCCACTGCTTGGAAAAAACCCCAATACGTGTCTTTTGTATTTATTTTTTTGTTGCTTTAAAAGTAAAATGTTAGTAGACAATACTTTGATAATCAAATGATTTAAATTGTCGAAATGTATATGAAACACTTCTGTTTCTTGCTCCTTCAACTTTAGAAGAAAGAAAATGTCTAGCACTCTCCACCTTCTCTTCCCTCCTTCAACTTTGAACTGTAATTCAAATCTTGTTTCTCAGCAAAGTATTTAACAGCCTATCTTTTTACAGCTTTAGTTACAAAGCTACTCAGAGAATTCACTGTCCTAAAGAAACAGAACAATAATGTATTTTAATAGAGAAGAGCATAATTTGTTTTTTAAAATACTGAAAATGGTAAAATGGTTCTGTCCTTCACTTGCCCCTCATGACCGTTGAGGGTGAAAGGGAATCGTGTTGGCGAACAGGAGGCAAGTGGCTGCTAAAGGTCCTCACCTTAATGTCTAGGTTGCCACTTCATCCACCCAGAGTTTCCCTACAACAGGTAGTTTTGCTGAAGAGTTTGGCCAAAATTGACATTGGTAATAATAACATGACACTCAGTCTTTCTTGTTTACGAAATAATGAAAACAACTTTAGAATCTGAAGACCTGAATTCCAGTATACCAGGGGACAGAGTATCTACTTAAGCAAGTATAAGGCAGGGAAAGAAGAAAAAGGGATGTGGGCGGCTCCTCTTTTAGTGTTTACAGAACTTGGATGCTTGACAAACAGGGAGCATCAAGCTAATTGTTCTTGAAACAGGAAATCTGTATTAGAGGAAACAGGTGTTGTGTGATGATTGCCACTTTTTGAAATTACGGTAGTAACGACTTTGCTCTTTTGAGATTGGCCCCAAAATAGTCAGTAGACTTTTTTTGGAGGATGCTGTCCCTTTTGTCTGTAGACTAATACCAAATCAGTCAATTGTGAAGGAAGGAGAAAGTGCTTAAGTAAATCTGAAACCAGATAGCATACATGAGGTAGTGTTTATAGTATCCATTTTTCTTTCTTTCTTTCTTTTTGTTGTTTTTTTGGCTTTCAGCATTTCATGCTTTCAGAAAACTTGTGACTAAGAGTGAATTCTTATTTTTCAAATTGTTTTCAGACATTTCATGTTCATGTAAACTTGGCTTATTGATTTCCTGATTTTTCTTTATTTTTTTGTTTTGTCCATTTTATTTTTAATCAGCTACATCAAATGGGTCTTTGGAGGGCCTGGATAACCAGGAGGGAGGGGTGTGCCAGACAAGAGCCATGAAGATCCTCATGAAAGTTGGACAAGGTAAAGACCATCTGCTGCTTGATGAAGCCACTGTGATCTGGTTTAGCCCCCCAGCTAGTGTGGAGCCAATGTTGAGACACTCGCCTTCATTTACTCTTCTCTTTAGTTTTGAAAGCAAATCCTTCACTGCACCTTGAGCCACTGACAGATTTCCTGAAGTCAATATAATAAACTTCTTTTATTGGAGATCTCTCTAAAAGAAAAGGTCAGCCAGGTAGAATATCTATTGCCATCTATGTTTTTTTTTTTTTTTTCTTCTTTGAAAGCAGACTATCTCTTTGGCTTAAAATTAAAAGATCCAGAATGTAAAACTAAGTTTCTACAGTTTTGCTCATTTCTGAATCTTGACTACAGAAGAGTTCATTGTGCTTTTTCACATATAGATAACCTATTGTGCAGGAAGAATTATTCTTCTAATTAGAAATTGGTATAGTAGTCAATCAGCTTGTTCAGTTAAATTGAAATGTCATCTGCAATGCTTTGCCTGCCAAATGCAAGAATCCCTATAGTTTCCACAGATGGCCTCAGAATCTAAACCTCTGAAAAAACTAGTATAACTACTTTGTTTTAAAAGGAAAAT
This sequence comes from Cabassous unicinctus, assembly GCA_029593785.1. NCBI lineage: Eukaryota > Metazoa > Chordata > Mammalia > Cingulata > Chlamyphoridae > Cabassous > Cabassous unicinctus. Next base: position 5,863 of record JAQZBX010021594.1, read on the forward strand.
TATATTCTTGTATATCACAGAACTTTGCATAAAGATTCTTATGTTCATTGCTATTCATGCCTCTTGAGATATATATCCAGCTCATAAAGCTAGATATCATCAGATGTCTTGCTATAATCATTTGTTTCTCATATAGATGCGATTTCTGCTGGGTCAACCAGGAATAATGGTCCAACAAGACGTCCAGAACTAGAAGCTGGTACAAATGGAAGAAGTTCAACAACGAGTCCCTTTGTAAAACCAAACCCAGGTATAGCATGACCTGTGTGTATATGGAGGTCTGTGGGCCTCATATTCTTAATAGTATCTCAAGGGGTAGAACAAAGTCAAGGTACTTTTACACTAGTAGGATGAGGTAGTTACAGAAGTAGGTGATCTTTGCTCTCAGTTAATTATTATTAATTGTGCTCAATAAGAACAAAGTCATTCATTCCCATGAATATCTTATATTCAAAAGAGTAGGCTTCATCAGATCTAAGTGCCAATTATTAACACGAGTCTCTCAGGCCAAAGTTATTTTCTTTCTTTCTCTTCTTCTTGGCTGGTGCTTTACCAAGCTGGTTCTCAATACCAGCTTAAAGCCGATATTAATGTATATGTAATTAATGTTCTAATCGCTCATCTAATTATATCTAATCCACAAAGATCCTAATTGATCCTCTTCTAAATTTGAGATGGTACCATTTCAAATATTGCGTAATTGTGCTTTTTTTCAGATGGTTATCATCAAAAACTTTTCACATTTCTAGTGTAAAATAAAATAGTAAACTGATTCCTGACAGAAGTTTAGAATACCAGATAAAATTGGCTGTCATTTAGCTTCATTTTCTTAACGGTCTTTGAACAAATAGCTATGTATTTGTTACCATGCTAATGAATTTTTCATATAGTAGTTGTTGAGCAGACGTCAGCAGTTTTGTATTAGGGATCTGTATGCCTAGTTGATAGTCGTATAAATTTAGCATCTGCAGCAGTATTACATCTCTTTCCAGGCGTCAGGGAGGGAAGTTGTTATTTCTAACTTTCAATGACAAAATGTGTCAAATTCTTGTGACAAACTGATAAATGGATAATATAATGATGCCAGGCAATTTTTTAGAGCTTAACATTTGGGTTGGCAGTCTGTTCAGTGTGAGAGTTTCTGCTGCCTTCCAAATATATTTTAAGTGTAAATCAAATAATTGAAACGAGTTATGAGTTGAACACTTTCCCAGGTCCCATCATTCCTTCCACGTTCTTTTGCTAGTCTGCCAGTAGGCAGGGCTTTCCTTTGGAAGGCAGGCTGTTTGAAGATTCACACGAAACCGACATGTCTAAAGTAAAGCGGAAGAGCAGTACAACGTGAACTCTAAAAACTGACCTGCAGAATTGGCCATTTCCTTTTTCACTCCCTGCCATTGCCTCAGGCTGGCTAACATGGGTTAAAAGATGAGGCAAGTTCAAGGGCTGGCTGTCATAGCCAGTCTGTGCTGTTGATGGATGATGTATGAAAAGAAAACAATGTGGTTTGGGAGCAGCATGAAAGTCAGACCTGGAGACACTACATCTTGTTTCATATTGATTGCTGACTTCTGCCATTTGCATTTAGCTATTGAATGAGATAATTGGTTTGTCAAAGTTTAGCTGCCAGTTAAATCTTTGGTCTTGCTTAGTTTTCACATTTTTAAGAGGCATAAAAATAGCCTGTCAGCACTCAGGACAATGATAACTTTTTTCTTCTTCTTCTTTTTTAATCTCTGTAGGTTCTAGCACAGATGGCAACAGTGCTGGACATTCTGGTAACAATATCCTTGGTTCCGAAGTGGCCTTATTTGCAGGGATTGCTTCAGGATGCATCATCTTCATTGTCATTATCATCACCCTGGTGGTTCTCTTACTGAAATACCGGAGAAGACACAGGAAGCACTCACCACAGCACACGACCACACTGTCACTTAGTACATTAGCCACACCGAAGCGCAGTGGCAACAACAATGGCTCTGAGCCCAGTGACATTATCATCCCCTTAAGGACTGCAGACAGTGTTTTCTGCCCTCACTATGAAAAAGTTAGCGGGGATTATGGGCATCCAGTGTACATAGTCCAAGAGATGCCTCCTCAGAGTCCAGCAAACATTTACTACAAGGTCTGAGAGAACTCTGGCGGTACCTTTGCTTTCCCAGAGGAAACTTACTGTTCAGATGCTTCCCATTGAGGGTTTGATGACACCTTGTGCTCTAGGATTGACTGAAGCACAGTGGGGGAGAAGGAACACTCCTTCTCAGAAGAGCCTTGTTGAGCTGGACAGCTTACCTAGTCTGTAGAATTTCAGCCTTGGTGAATAAAAATACTCACTGAAAGCTGGAAGACTGTGTGTAGAAGATACCCATTCGGATTGCTGTACTCTTGTTACATGTATCATCCTCTAAGCCATGTGCTGCAGTAATTCAGGCATATACAAAAGCCAAGGGAAGACAGAGTGATTTGTGGACAAGAGAGCTGTGAGCATCCTAGGAAGGTGCCCTAGGATGCCACGCTTGGAAATGCAGTCTTCTGCCTCGGTGTGTGTATCTCTCGCGGTGCATACTGGACTTGTCCCACAGACCTCTGCTAAGTAAGGCTTTTAAAGATCTCTAGCTTTTAGTCCATCACTGTTACACTCCTTCTGTTATCCAGGGCTCTGCAGTACTTCACCTGAGATTCCCTTTCACTCTGCATCCTGCATCATTAATGGAACATTAATGTGTGGAGTTTCCTACTCCATCCATTTGCAACAACAGCTACAGTTGGATGGGTAATACATTTATAGAAATTGTGTTTGCTAACAAGGAGCCTTCCAGCCAGAATCGAGGCTGTCAGCTGAGGAAGACTAGAAGTTCATGGATGGGGGTGGGGTGGGGGAAAGGGCTGACTGCAGTTGTAGTTCAATGCTGCTGCCTCTGAAACAGAAAGTTGGGAAGAAAAAAAAATTAAGTAGCACAGCACTTTGGTTTTGCTGAGATTCAAGAGGCAAGTAGGAGACAAAACAACACATGCAGTGGATGAGGATGCCTTTGAAGGAGTTCACTGTTAAAAGCAATGTGCAGAAAAAAACGGTATACCTCTTCATTTGGTGAAACAAAGGGGTATTGTTGGTAAAGGAATAGGCTTGGAGGGAAGGGAGAAAGTAGGCCGCTGATGATATATTCGGGCAGGACTGTTGTGGTACTGGCAATAAGATATACAGCTCTGAAGCTGTAGGAAAGTCAGTCTGCTTGGATGATTTTTTAAGCAGACTCAGCTGCTATACTTATCACATTTTATTAAACACAGGGAAAGCATTTAGGAGAATAGCAGAGAGCCAAATCTGACCTAGAAGTTTAAAAGCCAAAGGTCAAACCGGCTGTAATTCCATCATCATTGACGTTATTAAAGAATTCTCATATATAAAAGGTAGGTCAGATTCCCCCATCCCACCCCTCTGCCCTGTCTGACCCCGCCCCTCCTCCCAAGATTGAGCCTTATGACACTTTGGTTTATGGCGGTGCTGTCCGCGCTGCAAGGGGTGCAGGGTAGGTACTAGGACTGACGCCGCAGCTCCCCGGCGCTCTGTTTCAAAGTAAAGCACATATGGCAAACCTCTTAGAGTCCTTAAGGCTGAAATAAATTATGGTGTTAAGGGGGAGAAGGAAGATAGGACTTATTTATAATAGGTATATAGAACACAAGGGATATAAAATGAAAGATTTTTACTAATATATATTTTAAGATTGCACAGAGTACACACCAGAAGATGTGAAATTCGTTTGTGGCAATTAAGTGGTCCCAACTCTCAGTGCGTTTAAAAAAAAAAAAAAAAATTGACCAGCTACTTTTGGGAAAAACACCACCATTCCAAAAATAACAATAATGAGAGCAAATACAAAAATAACATAGTCCTCTGAAGGCATCTCACGTAACAGTGGACTAGGAAATACAAGCCCCAAAATACCAGGAAATCGATGTTACTGCATCATATATTTAACAATGACAAGATGTTCCGGCATTTATTTTCTGTGTTGTGTTTTCCCTTGCCTTATGGGCTGAAGTGTTCGCTAGAATCCAGCAGGTCACATTGAGGGGGTTTCAGCTGAAAGTTTAGCTTTGGCTCCCTCCTCCTCTCCTTCCCCTCCTCCCCCTCCCTTCTGGGGGAAAAAAAAAAGAGTAAACAGGAAACCTACTTTTTGTGTGCTATGCAAAATAGACATCTTTAACATAGTCCTGTTGCTATGGTAACACTTTGCTTTCTGAATTGGGAGAAAAAAATGTAGCAACAGCATTTTAAGGTTCTCAAACCTCCAGTGAGTACCTGCAAAAATGAGTTGTCACAGAAATTAGTATTCTCTATTTCCTGAACCTGAAAATGATGTTGGTCCAAAGTGCGTGTGTGTATGTATGAGTGGGTGTGTAGTAGACGTGTACATATATGTATAATATATATCTACAATATATATTATATATATCTATATCATATTTCTGTGGAAAGTTGCCATGGTGACCAACCACAGTACATATGTAATTCCATCACCCCAACCTCTCCTTTATGTGCATTCATACAAGATTTTCTTGTAAGCCATCAAAAATTACTTTTAGGATGGGGAGAGGAGCGAGAAGGGGGAAAATAGGAAATAGTCTGATTTTAATTAAATCAAATGTATGTATCATCGGTTGGCTACATTTTGGTTACATACTAAACTGTGAAAAATCGGATGAATTGATGAAGAGTACCTGCAACCAATTGAAAAGTGTACTGTGCGTCTGTTTTGTGTCTGGTGCAGAATATGACAATCTACCAACTGTCCCTTTATTTGAAGTTGGTTCAGCTTTGGAAAGTTACTGTAAATGCCTTGCTTGTATTATCATCCCTAGTCACCTGACTTTGGAATTTGCACCATCATGTCTAAGTGAAGATGCTGTAAATAGGTTCAGATTTTACTGTATATGGATTTGGGGTGTTACAGTAGCCTTATTCACCTTTTTAATAAAAATACACATGAAAACAAGACAGAAATGGCTTTTCTTACCCAGATTGTGTACATAGAGCAATGTTGGTTTTTTATAAAGTCTAAGCAAGATGTTTTGTATAAAATCTGAATTTTGCAATGTATTTAGCTACAGCTTGTTTAAAAGCAGTGTCATTCCCCTTTGCACTGTAATGAGGAAAAAAATGGTATAAAAGGTTGCCAAATTGCTGCATATTTGTGCCGTAATTATGTACCATGAATATTTATTTAAAATTTCTTTGTCCAATTTGTAAGTAACACAGTATTATGCTTGAGTTATAAATATTTTTTCTTTCTTTGTTTTATTTTAATAGCCTGTCATAGGTTTTAAATCTGCTTTAGTTCCACATTGCAGTTAGCCCCCAGAAATGAAATCCGTGAAGTCACATTCCACGTCTGTTTCAAACTGAATTTGTTCTTAAAAAAATAAAATATTTTTTTCCTATGGAAAAAGTGCCTTCAAAGTATTTTCCTTTTCTTCTTGTTTTCTTTTCATTTTCCTTTTTTTCTTTTCTTTTTTTTTTTAATTTAGTTTGCCTCCTCCTTATTCTTTCTTTTTCTCTCTAATTGCAGTTACCCAGAGACTTCTGTCCATTTAGACCTTTGTGTCTACACTTTTCAAGTTGGGACATGCACATAATGTGAATATTTAATTTTGCTAAGGGCATAACCCTATTAGTTTCCTATAAAACTATTGAACTTGCATTTCACATAATATTTTATAATAAAAGTTTTATAAATTCCTAACCATCATGAACAGAAAATGTCTCAACTTTCACCTGAGTTGCATAGTTTGAAAACCAACAGTTAGGTGTGAGAGGAAAAGGAGGGAAACATACTTTCATCTTAAGGATTAATTCCAAATTGATCTAGTTTCTATTCAAGCTAACCAATTTGCTATCCACAACTTCATTTTTCTTCACTGAATAATTTCCAAAGGAAGGAAAATGTCAAATGTTCTTTGTAAAAATGTAACATTGATGAAAGCACATTTGGAGATACTGGATTAAGGTAAGGCAGAGGCCAACAGTTCTCCTTCCTTGAGAAGGTGACCATGTGCCTTAAGAGCTTTTATCCTGATGCTGGAGTGTTGTCTTCAGGGTCTGAAGACTGATAGAATTCCTGGGGAACTTTTTAAACAGTGAGAGCCCCTTCCACGGAGAAGTACTTTATTAGGCTACTTCAGTGATCTGTCACAGGAAGATAAGAGTGCTAACCTTGGTAGAAGCACCTCCTAGTTAATGAAAAGTGCCAAGACCTCTAACTACATTATCTCCTGTTAATCCTGACCATAAAGGATATGCTATTTTAGATAGGTTAGGAAAGACCCCTGAAGCAGGCCAGAAGATTTTCTAACAAGAGTGACTTGCTCAAGTTTACACCCCTAGTAAGTGGAAGAATTGATATGTCTCAGAAGCGAGACTCAAAAGGACAAGTATTGTATGATCTCACTTATATGAAAAAACGAGAACATGCAAGTTCATAGAGACAGAAAAAAGGTTACAGTTTACCAGGGGAAGGGGGGTAAAGGTGGAGAATGGGAAGCTAATGCTTAATAGGGTACAGAGTTTCTATTTGGGATGATGGAAAAGTTTTGGTGATGTGTGGTGGTGAAGGTAAGCATAACATTGTGAATGGAATTAACACCACTGAATTGTATACTTGAAAGTGATTAAAGTGGGAAATGTTATGTTCTATATATGTTACCACATTAAAAAAAAAACTAACGAAAGGAAAAAAAACTCAGGTGGATCTGCTGAAAGACTGGGGAACCAGGGATCTGTGCGGCATCCTTCTAGCACAGTACTTATGCTAAAGAAATGTTTGGTGAATAAATGATCTTTCATATAAAAAACTTCCCAAGGGACCCACAGATTTAGCTGTTGATGCTCATATCACGTTTTAATCTCCCCCAGCATTTTATTCCACTGTACCTAACTGCCCCTCGGTTGCAGATCAAAGTTTAGGAGCATAATTTATAGCCAATAACTAAACTGAATGCTCTTTCCTGGACATCAAGATCACTTCTGATTAATCTGGGTAAAAGAAAAGAACAGCAGCAAAGGATTGTATGTTGTGACCTCTACTACAAAGTAAATTACCAAATACACAATGTCATTGTTTCTACCTTGCTTTTGAAATCAAGTTTTCCAAACTGAGTAAGCCAAGTTCAGCTAAGAGAAAAATGAAAATTTCCAGTTATTCATTTCAACCACATAAGAGGAATCTCACATACAGAAATTTCTCCCCGAGGTTGTATAACAAAGTGCCCGTCGTGTCTGAAAGGTAGACCTGCTGTTGGAACATCACTACTCTGCAGCCATCAAGTGCTCTCCCAGCCAGCTGCTGGCCCCCTTGACTTTTCAAAATAGCTCTAGCTATTGTCAGTTCCCTTTTTGGCAAAACAGTTGCCCATTCAAACATTGTGATAAAGGTTTGCACTAGAAATGAGAAAAAAAAAATCAATAAAATATCACTAGCAGGGTACAGCTTGTTGTCAGTCTCTGGACCCATGCCAGAGAATTGACAAAAGAAAAAAAAAAAAATCCCAGAGTAGTAAAAATCACTTTCCTAAGATACGTAAAAAAGGATGATTACCCTAATTTTTGGATGGATATCAAGTAGGTCTTCAGGTAACTCAAATGGAGACATAATTGCTACTATCATGGCAAGAACATTGCACTAAATATTCTGCTTCTTTTGTTTGTTTTTGTTTTCAATGGATTTGGGGTTATGTTTGTGATATTTGTTCCCAAGACTCACTGGAAGGCAAATTTTCATTTTATAATGAAAATGAGTATTTCTTAACCCTACTCATTATTCTAGGCAGAATATCCATCAGTGATTTTGGGGGAAGGGGTATTGAAATATTATATTTATTTGTAATAAAATATAGCAAACCAGATAGACAAATAAAATTTTTAGTGATTAAATTGTGTTCCAAATGCTAAAGATGCATCCAGCTCAAGATTTTTTTTACTGTGGCAAATTGATTAATGGAATCTCTTTAAATCAATTCTTCACATGAAGTCAGTCATGTTTTAAAAACTAACCCACCCCCTCATAAAAAAATTATCTATATGAAAAAATATATGACATAAAGGAAATATGAATAACACCAACACAGGTTATGGCCTGTTGTAGATAGTAAATGTGTTAAATGAATGAAAGCAGATACCCAGCTTCTAGCTCTATTTCAGCTTTTGACTCACTGTGACCTTTTTGCAAATCCCTTTCTTTTCTGTGCTTCAGCAGTTTCCCCTTTAAAATGAGAGGATTGGACGCTAAGGCATCAAAGGCCACTTTTAGGATTTGAAACAAAGCCATCATCATTTTCAGGTGTAAAAATGTATCTCTTTGGAAGCTTCTATTTGTCCTGTCCTCCCAAAGGCAAAGCACATCAGGACCACTAAGGTGGTTCTTAGTCTACCCCCATCCCTTTTTTCCTGCACCCTACCCATCACCTACCCCCACCATCAAGAGTCCACTTCAAGGGCTCTGGGCTCTGCTGCTCTCCACCCCTTCCTATGATCAAAATTCAAAAAGATCTGATAACTAGTAATTTATACATATTGATTGGACTGGGAGCAGTACTCCTGTGCTTTCAGCCTTTTATCACTAATTAAGTAGAATTTTTCTTCTTTATTTAGAAACATTTTCAAGTAACTGCAAGGAAATCCCCAGCACATTCAACACATTCTTTTACTGAAATATTTCATACAGGCCCAGCAACACCAGGCACTGTGTTTGATGTTGATGGGTATCCCCTTCCTGAATGCCAATAAGCTTAATCCAGACTAGCTTTGTCTTCCTTCAAGATTGGGGATTAATTTAATTAGTATTAAATTAATCTTTTCATCCTGATATCTGCAACATATCCTTATCCCTCTTTTATTATTTATACCTCTAGTTCTATCATCTGTAGCAAATAACCATATAACTGAAAAATATCTCTTAGTAAATAATAGGGCTATTATCTCCTAAGTGCCATTCATACTTAATATTTTAAGAGATTAGGGTTGGCATGTATGTGTTTTACTTTAAAAGGCCCAAGAACAGTAGAGGAAGTAAATATATATCATCAAAGGAAAATTGCCTAAAATAATTGAAATCTTAAAACCTAACACCAGGGGAAGTGGATGTGGCTCAAGCAGTTGGTGTCTGCTTCCAACATGGGAGGTCCCAGGTTTGGTTCCTGGTGTCTCCTAAAGAAGACGAGCAGATGCAATGAGCAGATGCAACAAGTTGATGCAACAAGCAGGTGCAATGAGGAGATGCAACAAGCAGACACAACGAGCAGTGGGTGGATGTGGCTAAGCGGTTGAACACCTGCTTCCCACACGGAAGGTCCCAGGTTCAGTTTCCAGTGCTTCCTAAAAAAGACAAGCAGACACAATAAGCAGACAATGAGCAAGAACACAATGAACAGAAACAATGAGCAGACAGATGAGGGAGCCATCTCGGGGGTGGGGGGAACACAACACCACAAGATTCCTCTCCCAAGTATATCATTTTGTGCAGTGTACAAAATGCAACATTAAAGGAAGTCAGAAAAAGTAGTAGAGATTAATGTCAAACTTTAGGATCTATTGAATGAGGAAAGAAAAAAAATGCTATCAGATGAGCTCCCAGCTTTGCTACATCTTTCATTTAGGTCTTTAAATATTTAGTCTCCTAGTTCTTTATAAACTGGGTACTCTTGCATGTTATTTCTGATGCTGAGAAAGTGTAATTTAGTGAAGGGAAATTTGACTCTGAGAGAAAGCATAGAACTTACTGAATCTGGGACACCTCTGCCTGGAACTTCTGGCTCTTTATATGAACTCAGAAAAACATGGGTGCTTCTCAGCTTAGGCCAACCGTCTGTATTATGGATTTTTTGGATACTCATGGAGACTTCTGAAGGTTAAACTCAATTTCATACATCTAATTTTGAAATGCAGCTTATAAAACTCAACAAGTCAAAAAATATTATCTTTGTAGTTTGCCAGCAAAGAGCACTTACAGGTTAGTAGAGAGTAATAATATAGAAGCAGAAATAGCACTGGTTTCAGCCATCCTCAATTAGTATCTTTTTATTAGACTAGTTCAAGATACTACAAAGGAGCCCACCCAACTAGACTAATGCTTATATACACATCTAGAAGCTCCTATACGGTGAACACACATGTACATATTGTTCACTTACACAACATATAACTATTTAGCATTTATTATATGATAGGTAGTGTGCTAGGCATTGGAGATTACATATGAGGGACAGAGTTCTTCCTATTAGGAAATTCACAGTCCAGTTAGCAATTCAAAAACTTACATGAGTAACAACTAGGTATCTTAGCTGCATCGGTGAAAAGATGTCATACCAATTATAACACTCCACGTTTGTATCCCTTGCACACCCTTGAACATCTTTTAAAAAAACTACCTGTCTATTCATAGCCTTCTTTTCATCCATCTACTGGTTAAGATGCTGAATTTATCATAACTGTTCTGTTCTTCAAAATGTCTTAGGAGTTTGCAGTAAGTGCCTGCCTCTGGCCTTAAAGGGCAAATCAAAAAGTCTCCTATTGGTTTCCAGCCCACATTACAATGTGTATGTGTATTTGAAAGACTGTTTCTTGGCTATAATTGGTAATTTTCCTGTAGCTAGTTCTGAGGAAAGAATTGCAGGGAGCTTTATGTCTGCTAACAGTAGTTAGCACTGGGCTCAAAAACAGCAGGAAAAAAAATGAAGTCTGGGCATCTGGGATGTTTGCCAAAGTGACCTACATGCTACGTGCAGCAGAAGCATTTCAGACCAGTAAACACAGGGCTCCAGAAGCAGAAACTCAGGTCCCGTCCTTTTAACTCCCAACTTCGTAATGGGGGAGGAAAAAGATAAAGGTCTCCTACCACCTCCCTTAAATATTTTAGATAAAAATAAAGACTGTGTTAATCATGTTTTAAGTTACACAAGTACTTTTATTCCTCCATACTTTTGGCTGAGTGTCAGGAAAAGACTACTCCACGCCATTTTCCAGGAACATGTGGGTTAGAAGTTCATGTTGTGTGTTGCCGTCACACGCCAGTTTACAAAAATGTCTCCTGAGCATGGCATTAGCTCTATTCCATTTGCAAAGAAGAAGGTAAGAGGTATTTTGTTAAACTATGGAAAATATACTTTGATTGTTTGCATTCTCAAGCTTCCTCGCCACTCTGCAGTGACAAGTTTTTCCTGTAGAGAATTGCCAAATGTGGGAAACATTAGAGTTGGTGTATAACACAATAAGCAAAACTCATAAAGCCTTGTGTGTAGTGATCATTAACAACACAAGACAGGCAGCCCTCACAACTGGAATGGCAGCATGCCTGGTCTCCTAAAGAATGACCTGGAGGGACATACTGTCTCCTTGAGTCACCACCACCTCAGGACTTGCAAGAGAATGGATTAAAATCATTTGGCTTTTCATCCCCCTGTGCATTGTTTTTAAGCGTCTTGTTTATGCTCACTTTAAGAACAGATTCCAGAAAAGTGTTTGAAATATGGCAAGAGAATTTTTTAAACAGCATCACCAGCCAAGCAGGTACTGTGATTATGACAGTGATTAAGTAGTTTAAAGAGTCTGGTTACACTTAACAAGTCTGCCCCAGCTTTTTATAGCCCTGAACAGAAATCCTTTTAGAGAACTCTTTCCACCACAGACCATCTTCATCACTGTTTTCCATGATGTTTCTTGATTTCAGATTTTAGAATCTGTATTTCTGACATTTTAGTATGGCTACCTCTGAACTCAACTTACATCCGCCATAAGGTAGCAAGACTGGAGAGACAGGAAGCTCTCTGAACTAAAATAAATTATAGTCTTTTCCTTTCATTTTATTTTCCCTGGGTTTTTAATTTTTATTTTTTACTTTATTTTTAATGTTTTATTATGGTAACATATATACAGTATAAAATTTCCCATTTTAACCATTTCAAGTATACAATTCAGTGGTGTTAGTTACATGTACAACCTTATGTACTGTCTCCACCATCCATAACCAAAACGTATCCATCACCCCAAACAGGAACTCTACCAGTTAAGCATTACGTCCCCATTTCCCACTCTCACGCCTGCCCCTGATAACCTGTATTCTAATTTCTGTCTCTATGAATTTGCATATTCTAATTATTTCATCTAAGAAAGATCATACAATTTATGCCCCTTTTTGTCTGGCTTTTTTCATTCAATATGATGTTCTCAAGGTTCATCCATGTTGTAGCACGTATCAGAACGTCATTCCTTTTCACAGCTGAAGAACATTGCTTTGTATGTATATACCCACATTTTGTTTGTCAGTTCATCTGTTGATGGGCACTTGAGTTGCTTCCACCTTTTGGCAATTGTGAATAATTCTATTATGTACATTGATATGCAAATATCTGTTGGCATCCCTACTTTCAATTTTGGGGGGTATATATTTAAAAGTGGGAGTGCTGGGTCATATGGTAATTTTATACTTAACTTTCTCTGAGGAACTGCCAAACTCTTTTCCACAATGGCTGCACCATTTTACAATCCCCCCAGCAATGTACTAGGGTTCCTATTTCTCGACATCCTAACCAACAATTATTTTCAGATTTTAAAATAATAGCCATTCTAGTAGGTGTGAAGTGGTATCTCACTGTGGTTTTGATTTGCATTTTCCTATGGCTAGTGATATTGAGCATCTTTTCATGTGCTTATTGGCCATTTGCATATCTTCTTTCATGAAATGTCTATTCAAGTCCTTGGCCCATTTTTTCAATTGGGTTGTCTTTGTTGTTGAGTTGTGAGGGTCATTTATATATTCTGGATATTAAAACCTTATGAGACATATGGTTTCCCGATATTTTCTTCTATTCTATAGGTTTCTTTTCATTCTCTCTTATTTTTTTATAATTGAAAGCATTCCTTCACTTTATTTTTTTTAAGATTTATTTTATTTATTTATTTCTCCCCACCCCCTTGTTGTTTTTCACTTGCTGAGTCTGTTTGTCTTCCTTGTTTCTTTAGGAGTCCAGAAGCCGAATCCAGGACCTCTGATACAGGAGGGAGGTGTCTAATTTCTTGAGCCAGCTCCGCTCCCTGCTTTGTTGTGTCTCTCATTCTGTTTTTCCTCCCCACGTCTCTTGTTGCATCATCTTGTTTCATTAGCTCGCCGGGCCGTGTCAGCTCACTGTCTTCTTTAGGAGGCACTGGGAACCTCTGCTCCCTGCTTTGTTGTGTCTCCCATTATGTTCTCTTCTTGTGTCTCCTGTTGAGTCAGCTTGCCATGCCTGCCCGTTGTACCAGCTCACTGTTTTCTTTAGGAGGCACCAGAATCTGAACCAACGACCTCCCATGTGGTAGGCGGGAGCCCAGTCACCTGAGCCACATCCACTTCCCTCTTTTCATTCTCTTGATAATATCCTTTGACACACAAAAGCTTTTAATTATGATAAAGTCCAGTTTATTTAATTTTTCTCTTGTTGCTTGTGCTTTTGGTGTAAAGTCACAGAAACCACTGCCTAACATAAGGTCCTGAAGATGCTTCCTTCTAGGACTTTTATAGTTCTGGTTTTTATATGTAGGTCTTTGATCCATTTTGAATTAATTTTTGTATATGATGTAAGGTAGAGATCCACTTACATTCTTTTGCCTAAAGCATTCTAGTTCTCCCAGAAACATTTGTTGAAGAAAGTGTTCTTTCCCCATTGAGTGGACTTGACACCCTTGCCAAAAATCAGTTGGTCTCAAATGTGAGGGTTTATTTCTGAACTCTGAAGTCTGTTCCATTGGTCTATATGTCTGCCCTTTTGCCAGCATGATACTGCTTTGATTACTGTAGCTTGGTAATAAGTTTTAAAATAAAAAAGTGTGAGTCTCCTTTGTTCTTTTTCAGGATGTTTTCGGCTATTTGGGGCTATTTATCCTTCCATATGAATTTGATGATTGGCTTTTCCATTTCTGTAAAGAAGGCTGTTGGGGTTTTGATTGGAATTGCATTGAATCTAAACATTGCTTTGGGTAGCCAGATTTTTATTTCAAAAAATTTCAAGTATACAGAAAATTTGAAAGACCAAAACATTGAACCTCCAAGTAGATTCAACATTTAGATTCAACAATTATTAACATTCTGTCACATAAATGCCTGGGTCCCTGAGTGACTGTGTGTAGCAGAGACATCACTCAACCTGTGTTATTATGCTTTTTACATGAGAAATAAAATATACATCTTAAACCATAAGATTTGGGGGATTGTTTGTTGCTATAGCATATGCCTACCAATCCTAACTTATATTTGCTTAATATCTTGAGGTACTTTTC
>JAQZBX010021594.1:20270-32270 GCA_029593785.1 Cabassous unicinctus
TTTTTTTTAATGTGTGATGTGCTTTAAACCTACAAGAAACAAATAGGACAAAAAAGATAAACACTAAAAGGAGCTTTCTTTATTTGTTTGGTACTGTATTTAAAGTACCATCTCTAAGTACCAACTGTTAAAACACTATATATATTACTTTGGTGCCAAGCTCTGGGAATTTTTTAAAATTAATTTTTAATTTAGAATTAAATCATATGCATGAATATATATCAAATATCCTGAAACCCCATGTGTTACAGTTTTGTTCTCTGTTTCATAGCTCCAAATTTGTAATAGTTCATTAGTGTATGTGTTTCTAATACAGAAGTTAATATTTGCTAGTGTGTTCAGACCCTGTGATCTTGAGCTATGGCCCTGAGATGATGACACAAAGAAACTTATGTTTTTGCTCCTGATAGAGAAGATGCCCAAGCATAAGCTACTTACTAGCAGTCAGTTATTCTGTTAATGCAAACAAACCTGGGCTTCCAGGACGTAAGAGAATTTTTTTTTTTTAATTGTGGGTAAAAATCAAATTTTTCACAATACATACCAATATTTGTAAAATGATATATAAATACATATGCATATATGTGCATTTGCTTACATAAATGTTATTTTTTATATATTTTTTTTTAAAGGAGAATTTTGAATATAGTAAGATTTGAGTGCAATTCTATCATGAATTTGATAAAATCTGTGATTTCTTCCTCGTTGTTTATTTTAGATACACAGACTAGATTTGGGAACCACTAAGAGGATATGTTAATAGTTATATGGGAAAATAAACAGACATGGGCTTTATTTATTTCACTGCATATTCACTAAGTGTCTCACCAAGTTTCTCTCCTTTTACCTAAAATTGTCTTGGAAACTTTGAAAAAGAAATAAAGCATAAAATATAAAGTTGCTATTTAAATAGCAATCACAACCCACTGCTTTAATCTTCGTTTTCAAGAGATCCATATTCTTTTTTAGGTAAATGAACTTTATTTATTTATTTCTAAAAATAGAATTTTAGGAAAATAAATAATTCTTTTAAGAATTATGACTCTCTACTAAAGTAGTTCTGTGAACTTTGATGCCCTAGCTTAAAATAGAGCTTCCTGCACTCTAACCCTGTGATTCAGATTCAGTAGGGTTAAGATGTGGCCTCAGAATCTTTTTTTTTTTTTTTTAACAAGCAGGGAAAATTGCTGAGGTACAACTGACTGATAACAGCTTGAAGTTTTCGCCCTCATGGGGGTATATTCTTTCTAACTGGGCTCAATCTCTTCAATTAAAGGACTTAAACTCTCAAACATAATTTCAGTTATCAGTTATGAAGGATGAATAGGGATGAAGAGAGATGTATTCTACATAATAATTTAGAATTCCTTAGATTTAGAAGTAGCACTTAGATCTAGAACTTCTTAGATCACACTACATATGTGATTGCTCATTTTGTCTTGGGTAAAAGCGACCTAATCCTCAAAAGGCTCCATATTTTGACAAACATCTACTCTCTAACTGTCCTTTCAATGCCCATCTGAGCCTTGCTTGTCTGCACATATTGTAGATAGTTTAGAAATAGAGATTAAGCCAACAGAGCAGAGGCTTTAAACAGAGGGGCTGGTAAAAAATTAGCCCTTAGGGGGACGGATGTGGGTCAAATGGTTGGGCATCCATCTCCCATATGGAGGGACCTGGGTTCAATCCCGGGGACCTCCCGGCAAAAATTAAAAAAAGAAAAATATAGAAGATGCGCAGGCTGCCAGGCCCCGTGTGCAGGTGAGCCCCCCAGGGTCTGTGCGCAGGTAGGCCCCCAGGCCCCGCGAGCGGGTGAGCCACCAGGCCCCAAGCCACACAGCAAGATGATGATGTAACAAGAGAATGACACAAGGGAGAGCCAAGATGAGACGCACCAAAAAAGCAGAAACTAAGGTGGTGCAGGTGGTAGGACGCCTCTTTCCCACATCTGAGTTTCCGAGGATTGAATCCCAGTGAAGACAGGAGGAGAAGAGAGGGCAGGAAACGGACACAGAGAGTTGCCCAGTGAATGGACACAGAAACAGCAAAAACGAGGGGGGAGGGGGTTAAAAATGGGTAAAAGTAAATTAATTAATTAATTAATTAATCCTTAAAAAAAAAAAAATAAAGATTAGCCCTTAGAAAAATGCTGAAGTTGTTTTGGAATGAGTCAAATGCACCTGTGCTTCATTCTTCCCAAACCATCCAGGCCACATGACCTTGCAGCCATTGAGCCTCTTGGGCTTGGCAGTCCTTCAAGCTGGTCCCTTCATCCCGTAACTGTGCTCTAAAGTTTGCTTTGGTCTGAAACACACCCCCTAAAGTCTTACTGTTTAATATCTCAGTTCCTCCACCCCCAAATTTCAACTGTCTAATCTGATGAACTGTTTCTAAAGGTTAGAAGAAGGTCTGCTCAGGAAACACATGGTTTATTTAACTTGGACCTTCTGAGGACAATGCCCCTGCTTTTCTTATTTTTCCCAGAAAATGTCAGATCATAGCAAGTCAATATAGAAATATTTTTTGGCAATTAAAGCTTTGCTGCAACATCATACTATGCTTTCACTGTCCAGACGTGGGATTGGTTTTGGTTATAGTTCTCTAGAACAGTAAGGATAAGCATAATCTATTTTTCTTTTCTTCCTTCCTCATTTTTATACCATGAACAATCCCAACTTTCTCTTACAGAAAGTGAGAAATTGGGTGAGGCTTTTAATTATTTCAGCAAACACACATAGTCACTATCAAATGGTGATAACCAAGAAGAGAGAAAATGGAGCCCATTTGATATTTTTTTTCCCACTTTTTCCTTTTCTTTCTGCCAATTTCCACATGTAGAGAAATAGCTCCCAGGGATTGTGGGCTACAGGAGGCTTAAACAGACCATTATAAAAACACATTAGGAAAAGATCATATTGCGAGGAAAGGCAGGGTTGACGGCCAGTGAAGTCTCCTTCTGTGTCAGGAATCCAATAGCATGCAACTCATTGCAAAGCTGTCCACAATCACCTGTTTCCTTTATTCTCAACTGGAAAAAATCTGCAAGTGTTGACCATCCTTTTCATTTCAAATTATGCAGTATTTGTTAAGTAAGGAGGCTCTTTACAAAAATATGGTGTCATCATAGTCAGCCATAAAAAGGAATGAAGTTCTGATGCATGCAACAATAGGATGGACCTTGAAGACATAATGTTGAATAAAATAAGCCAGACACAAAAGGACAGATATTGTGTGATTTCACTGATATGAAATAATTAGAATAAGAAAGTTAATAGTCAGAAACTAGAATATAGGTTACCAGTGACTGTGATGGGAATAAGGAATGGGGACTTAATTTTTTAATGGGTATAGAATTTCTATTTAGGGTGATGGAAAAGTTTTGGTAATGGATAGTGGTGATGGGACCATAACATTGTGAACATAATTAACAGCACAGAATTATATATTGGAATAAAGGGGAAATTTTAGGTTATATGTGATACTAGAATAAAAATTTAAATAAGCAACATACGGCTGCACAACACAAACAGTGAACCCTAATGTAAACCATGGTTTATAATTAATAGTACAATTATGCTAATATCCTTTCATAAACTATAACAAAGATACTACACTAATACAAAGATACCACGCTAATGGGGGGTTGTGGTAATATGGAAATTGTATTTTCTGCATGATTTTCTGAAAACCTACAACTTCCCTAATTTAAAAAATTATGGTAAAAAATGTAATATGTCTTCATAGTCACAGCTTTCATGAAAGACAAATGAAAGAGCATTTCCTCTGGAGATGGATTATGATGGTACTCTCAGCCCTTCTGCTTCTTAGCTATGTGTTTTTGAGAAAGCCACTTAACCTCATGGAAACTCGGTTTCTTCATGAATGAAAAGAGGTCTGTTAACACCCATCTTGAACAACTGTTGTGAAGATTAGTGGAAATAACATATGTAAACAGACCTAGAAAATAATGCGCACTCAGTAATGATCTTTGAACAGTGCTTTTGTATTTCAAATAGCTGACCACAAGATCTGGTTTTTGCAATAGATTGTACTTTTGACCACAAATAATCCCATATTACTGAGTTTTTAAAAGCTATACCTCGTTTAATGGCCATATTACATTATGTATGCAACATCTTTAGATGACTCTAAGTGAAGGAAAAAACCATTAACAACATCTTCCAGAGCAAGGAAAAAACACTTTCCTTGCACCTGTCTGCTCTGCCTGATTACTTAAGCCAATGCCAATATATATTTCCTATGAAGATGTGCATGATTCAGACCAAAAGTAAGATCTTGTTTTTCTCTGCTTATACAACAAGCCAGAATATGTGCTAGCTGTAATAATATAAAAGCATATGCAGAATACTTCACTGTTAAGGCTCTCGTTAATTTGCCAGTATCCTACATTGCTAGCTTCTGCTGGAGAGCAGCAGTTTTCCAGACACAAGTCAATGCATGAGCCAAGGTGTTCACAGTAGCACCAAGTTCCAGAATTAGTAGAATGGTGAAACGGTCTGCTTCTGGTCCTCACAAGTTGGTACTTTACTATGGACTTTTACTATGTAAAAAATCTTTACTATGGATTAAAGGGGTGGGCAAATTCCACCCTAATCATGTATCTTTCTCAATTAGTTATTGCACTAACAGAAATTTCTAGAGTCCTTGTCATCTGCTTTTTTTTTTTTTTAAGGAGGTACTGGGGATTGAGCCCAGGACCTTGTACATGGGAAGCAGGCACTAAACCACTAAGCTTCATCCACTCCCCAATGAGAGTTGGTTTTGTCATTTGTTTTGCTTTTGTTTTTAGGTGGTGGGACCTCATACATGGGAAGCAGGCGCTCAACTACTTGAGCTACATCTGCTCCCTTTTGTCACATGCTTTACAAAACTTATGAAGCCATGTGTTTTAGCTGACACAAGCAAAAAGTGTGCTTCAGTGGAAATCTAGACATTGCCTAGAGCAAGAGTCAACAAACTTCCATAAAGGGCCAGATAGTAAATATTTTAGGCCTTGCAGGCCAGAAGGTCTCTGTCCTGATTACTCAGTTCTGCTCTTGAGGCATGAAAGCGCCCTTAGACAATATGTAAACAAGTGAGGATGGCTGTGTTCCAAAAACCTTTACTTACCAAACAGGTGGCGGTCGAATTTGGCCAATGGCTATTTTGCAGACTCCTGGTCTACAGGGCACCCTCCCAGGTTATCTGAGCTATGCCCTTCACTCCCTCTAAACTATTTTACAACTCTAGGAGTTATAGATCACTGACAGCTATGCATAATACTGTTTCAAGGCATACAAATAAACTCTGTCTGGCAAAGGGTAGAGATTCAGTTAACATTCCTCCCCCAGTGGGGAAGAAGCAAGTTTGCCTTTATTTGCCCATTCATTTCAATATTCCTGATCTATAATTGTGCTGATTCTTTGCATTCTCTTTAACATGGTTGTAGCATCTTATTAGTTCCCCTGTTAATGAGTTAAATAACATCTTTAACACGTGTTCATTTTTACATCTGTATGAAGACATTGTGGTGGGGGGGGTTGTTAGTGGAAGGTTCTGGGTTGTGGGCTTCTAGGTTCTTGGCTTATGTCGCATAAAAGAATTTAAGGACACGCCATAGGGTAGGCAAGTGAGTAAAGCGTTTATTAAGAAACAAGAAAACAGGAAAAGTACACGGTCCGAGGCTTGGACCTCAGGCGTGCGAGGATAGGACGCGTGCATGGGGCCCCAGGTCAGGGCTTTTTAAAACCTTTCCTCCTCCCCCTTCATAATGTTGGGGTAGGGGCCCCAGCTGTCTGCTGTTCTGATGGGTTGCTCCACCTGTCAGTTTTCAGGGACCAATGGTGAGACCTTCTGAAGGTATCTGGGGCTTTCCCTTAATCTCGAATGGGATTCTTGTTCCAAATGAGATTCTCATGGCTGGGGTCTCTTGGGATACCTCGGAAGGTTTTGAGCAGGGTCTCACAGCCATGTGGTCTGTCGGCCGTGTGGTCTGCTGGGCCTCAGCTGTGACCCAAGGCTTCACTTTCCCTATACTAACCTGCCTCAGGGGGGAGAATTATCTTTTAACACTGGGTAAAGGGATTATGTTACCTGGACAGAGTAAAACATTAGCTATATTGTCGTACGAAAAGACTGGGGGGCCCCAGCATACAAGGCAGTGAATAGTAAACGTGCAGTGCAGCACCTTGCTCCTTTGCACTGGGTTGAGGAGTGCTGGCCTGGAGCTTGAGTAGGCATCTTGAGTAATCTAGACATTAAGAACAAGAGCTTGGGGAAGCGGGTGTGGCTCAGTGGATAGAGCCCCTGTTTACCATATGAGAGGCCCGGGGTTCGCTTCCCAGGGCCTCCTTGTGAGGGCAGGCCGGCTAGCGCGAGGCCGTGGGCTGATGCGGCAAGACCTCACAGCAAGGGGGAGATAAGCGGACACAGAGAAGACACGCAGCGAATGGACACAGCAGCACAAGCAGCAAGGAGGGGGATAAATAAATAAAATAAATAAATCTTTAAAAAAAAACAACAACAACAAAAAAAACAAAAGAACAAGAGCTTGGAATGAAAAGATAGTTTGCATTCCAGGCCCACAAATTAATTGTTTGTGACCTTGGACATGTCACATAAGTTCCATAAGCTTATGATGTTTCACTGTAAAATGGGAGTAATAGTAGTGCATATCTCATGAGGCATTATATATATATATATATATTTTTTTTTAATTTTTTGTTTTCTTCTTTTTCTTTTTCTCATGAGGTATTTTAAGAATAAAATGAGACAATGCCTAGAGAATACTGGTCATAGTGTGCTGCACATTCTAAGAGTGTGCTAAACAATGAGTTGGCTAAATAAATGTAAGCAGTTATTATTATGAGGGCAAGAGTGAAGATGCAGGGAGAATTGAATTTAAGGGGAAAGGTAATATCTCAAGAAAAAATATTTTATTCCATCCTTAATAGCATCTGGGCATTCTGTTTGTAGAGAGAATTGAGTACACTTGACTCTGCAAGGCCCGTGCCTGAGGAGTAGGTGGTACTGGGGCCAAGAGTGTAACTCCTTCATATCTCCAACCTCCCAACAGCCAGTTATTTCCTTGGAAATTTTCTGCTTCTGATTCCTACTTCCAATTTTCATGGTGTATTGATACAAAAATACATAGTAACAAATCTATTATTCCCACTAAGGTTGGGATTGGGAGACAGGCTGTGCTGTTGTTGGATCTACACAGCCTGAGTAGTTTCTGACACTAGTAGAAGGGTCAGACTACAGCATTACCCTGAAACAATACAGCTTAAAAGGTTAGAGATCTTGTCTTTTTAAGGATTGCTTTCTGTTCCTTAGCTTAAATATCTGGTTATTATGAATGCATAAGTCCCAAAATGTGTAATGTATCAGGCACTTCCTTTTTACGAGTTTTGTTGAAGAAATTGTATTTTTCAATGGCTCTGTTCAAATTTTGTTTCAAAGTGTCTGCACAAAAGCAAAGACCCTCAAATTCACAAATACGTAATGATCTGCAACTCTGCTAGCTGCTATGCCAGGAGCACTGAGGGATGCCGAAGAAAGCTAATCACCAAGAGGTTTTCAAACCTTGAAGGCAGGTAAGGATGTCCCTAATTATAACACAAGGGAGGGTGAGGTAGGGCCTCTTTAGGGCTACTGCTCCTGGTAGCTAAATCACTCCTACAGAGGCTGCTCCCCAGCCTCTAGCTAGTTGGGAGGCTAGTAAAAGTCATTACTCTGGGCAAAATGCCTATGCAGATCCCTTCAGGAGGGCTGATCAAGGAAGATAAGTAAGCCTCCTTGCCAGTTGCCATAGTTCCTTTGTGATTATTATCACAAATGAATCATGCTCTGTGTATATGCGTCTCCATTCCAATCAGTGTGTGTGTGTGTGTGTGTGTGTGTGTGTCTAACTCAAGTCAAGAAGATAACATGCTTTTTCTTTTCACACCATGAAAGAAACAGAGATAGCTGTCGTTGTGTTCCAGGGCAAAGTGATATGATACCTTAGCTTAGATAAGGAAAAGGAACCAGTTAAGCATTTTCAGGTAGGGTCCAGTTAACTCAGCAAGAATACAAATCCTCATAGTCCTGCCCCTGGGCCAAGAACAGGCTATGGACAGTTTTTAAAATTGCTTTGACTGAAACCCAGTTATATGTTACATGATTACCTAGTACACACACATGTACACACACATACACCTCATACACCTGAAATAAAAGTTTCATGAAAGGGCATTTACCATTATTATGTGCAATGCCGTATTTTGTATACCTTTTTGTTCTATTCCCATTAAAATATAAACCAGTCCTATTACATCTATTACACGATTCTTCACAACTTCCTATGGGTCAAAACCGACGGTTTGGAAAACACTGGTAGAGGAGTTTTATGATTCTCGAAAGGGATTCAGTGTAATGTGGGCATTAAGCAACAAAGGTCACTGAAGCAGTTAGCAAGTGAGAAAATATTCTTGTATCTGTGTGGTTATATTTCTTAACATCTTGCCTTATAATGAGTACAAGTTTCTAACCAAGTCCATGCTTCAGTCTCCTCATCTGTAAAATGGGGGAAATTAATAGTACCAATCTTAGGGAATTGTTTTGAAAGTTAGATGTATTTATTTTAAAAAAATAACTTGCTTAAAACAATACTGTCTCATAGTAAAGAGTGCTAGCTTCTACTGCTATTATTATTGTTGTCATCACATTTACATACAACAGATTTAGTTTATGGGTAAATATATAAATTGTTTCTGAAATGAATATTTAATTTCTTGAAAAGCATAACTGAATATGGAAGCTTTTGCTCAATTCTCATTTCAGGGATGCTATTAAAGATTATAATCCCCATGCATAAGAGGGAATTAGCAGCCCCTGTGGGGTTTACCTTAATAATCTTTACCTACCAAGTTACAACTGACACCATTTCCAAATAATTTTTTATTAGCACAATATGCCAATGGAAAGAATATTGGCAAGAATAAAGTTTCTATTTTATAGAAATTGTAAATTTTATTTCGGTTATGAAGATTTCCCCAAAGGTTCAGTAGACTCTGTTCTCTTGTTTAATTGAACTTCTAGAACAGCTGGAGATCCACCACGGTGTTATGCTTCCTTGCTTATGCATGATGTGGGGTCTAGACTGGTGCCTGAAACTCCAACCCAATAGGATTCATGCATGTCAAGACCGGCTGGAGGCCAGGGTGGTCAGCCTGCCCGAGACCTATGTCTGTGAGGAAACAAGGAGGCTCCTGGGAAAGGACCATTGGAAGATCAGAAAGAGACAAGTCTCATCAATTTGACTCAAGAGCCATGTGCCAGGGTCAGAGGGGAGGCATGACTGAGAAGGCTCACATTCAGACAGTCCTCCAGCCTATCATTCACTCATATCAGAATCCTGGGCAAGAGAGAGTAAAAAAGGAAAAAGAGAGCAGTTTTACCAAAGTCTCTGTTAGAGCACAAGGCTAAATTTCAATTCAGATGGCATTTAGTCATGCTCACCACAAGCCAGACACCGTGTTAGAATTGCCTCCATCCCCAGCTTTGGCATTGCTGAGGAATAGCTCAATGGCACAATCAGCAGAGACTGCCATTTGGGGGATCAACAGCCTCAGCTTGGACACCCAAAGATTTTGGCAGCACCAATTGGGCAACCTCTGGCAGAAGTCATAGCGCCACTGTCATTGGCAAGAATGTCACGGTGGCAGGGACTTCAGTGGACACTGCGGTAGGAGCAGCAATGGGAAATTGTATCACAGCTGGTGCAGGAGAGATGGGAAATGGTGATTCCCTCCTGGTTGTCAAGAGGACTTCTGTTGAATAGACATAAGACCGGCCCAGAGGACTCCTTCACTCTCTAAGTGGGAATTAAGGAACCTTAAAAGTGACGTAGAGTTGCGGGAGAAATTCTGTTTCATGAGTGTAATCACAAGCCCATGTTGTTCCTAGATTAGTGTGATCTGGGAAACATGCAGTGGTTTGTAAACCTGGGGTCCACGGGTGGTTTTATGGACACTTTTCAGGGATCCATGAACCCACATGGGTGCACAAAGCGTCAACAAACCTACATCTTTATTTTTCACTAACCTCCAATTGAAATTTAGCATTTCCTTCAATCATGAATATAAACATTTCCTTGGTGAGCTGCTGTATCTTTATTTCCCCTCAAATTTCCCTTTTCAGGATGACAACTCTACCACCCCTTTCTGTCATATCAGGTTCTTGGGAAGCAAGGAGACAGGACAGGTCTGCATGGTCAGGCAGGTCATTTCTAGAGAAAGCAGCTTAGTGAAAAAGCAGGCAGGTAAGGGTAGTTAAGGGTTTAGGCCCAGAAGATAAGTTAAGGCAGGAATCAAAAACATAGGAATAAGAAGCAGGGGGAATCAAGGGTGAGGGAGCCAGAGTGTGGGAAACCAGGAGTCAGAATTAGATAAGGAGAAAATGCATGAGGTACCAGGAGTAGGAATGGAGCCTGGTATTTGTAAAGGGGAAGGCTGCGCAGCCACGCTCCTTACATGGTTAATTACCACAGCCTGGGGCAGAGCTGACTCAGCTCAGGTGTGGCTGAGCTCTCAGGTGAAACTTAACTGATTAGAGACGTAGCCAGGACAGTCCCGATCCTGGCTGGATCCACCCCTCCCTGCCACAAAGATTCATCTATATGGAATGAAATCTTCTTACTGAAGTGGAAGTTAGTTGCCTGCTTTCAAGTAAATTGCTTCATGGTTGAGGAGGAGTGATTTCTGTGTGCAACAGAGACAGTAGAAGAGGAGTTCTTAACCATTTGTCTGTATGGGCGCGCACCAAAGATGCTTTTAGCAGCCTGGTGAAGGTCAAGGACACCCTGTAAGAATAATATTTTAAAGTTCATCACATGAAATACAAAGGGCCAATTATATTGAAACCAATTATATTGAAATAGAGTTACAAAGGTAACCAAAGGTCTTGAAATGCAGTTATCAAAGTATTAAAATAATTGTGATATAGTACATACTTCTGTATTCACTCATCAAGTAGCAAGATCTATACATACTTTAGAAGTGGTGATGAGTGCCAATGACATTTCAAGGTATTTGTCACAACTGCAGTGTGCTGTGCAAATATCTGCATTTTCTGTTGGTTGCAGTGACACTTTTTAAGTTATACATTCTTGTAGGGAAAGAATGGCATGTTTTCATGCTTCTCATAAAAAAGTATGAAGATTATGGGGGGGATTTCATTAAAAAGCAACATTCATCAATGCTATTGTTGCTCTTACTAGAGTCAAACATTCCATTCCTCAAATTTAAAACTAAGAGGAGGAATGTTACTGTATAACAATGGCTTGAACACATTGTTTTGGTTAAGAGTAGGGGCTTTGGGTAGACCACCTGCTATACTCCTAGGTGTGCCATCTACTCTCACTGTGACCAGTGTAAATTCCTTTACCTTCATCAGCATGTTTCCTTAGTGGCCACTACAGCACCCTTTACAGAGTTGTTATGAGGTGCCCATGAGACCATGCTCTGAAGCTTTTGGTACATGGTCTACCCTGGGCTGTGTACCTACTACATTTGAATCATTTTTTAAAAAGTTTTTATTCAGATACTAAGTACACAGGGTTAAATAAGCAAGAAGAATTTAAGGAAATTATACTTGGCTTATAAACTCTTATGTGGGGCATACATGAACGGACGTAAGCAGACCATGTTAGTGTTGATAATAGGGACATCAATAAGGATGAGCACGAGCTTTAGGAAACAGAGGGAGAGAGGTCAAGAGAGGGAACGGAAAGGAGGGAGAAAAAGCCCCACTGAGTATCAGAGACCTGAAGGGGCCAGTTTGGCTGTGAATCCCTGGAGAGCAGTGGAATATGTTGGGCCAAACACAACAATGCGAAACAGAGGAGAAATGGCAGCCGTCATCTATTAGGGTGTGGCATAACTGGAAGTAAGAGAAATTTTATTTTTCAATGAAAATATTTTCTCTGGAAATAGGAAAGAGGATGCTTGTAAAGATAAT
>JAQZBX010021595.1:0-32157 GCA_029593785.1 Cabassous unicinctus
TTTTTTTTTTTTTTTTTTTTTTTTTTTTTTTTCAGGAGGCACCGGAAACCAAACCTGGGACTTTCCATATGGGAAGCAGGCGCTCAACCATTTGAGCCACATCCTCTTCCCAAAACCAAGTTTTAACTACCATCTATCACGTATCAATGCATCATTTTATTGTCAATTGTAAAGTACTAGAAATCTGTTGGCTTTTATAAAGGGTATTTATTGGGCCTTATAGTTACAAGACTCTAAAGAGTACAACTCAAGGTACCATAAGAGGTATTTTCTCACCAAAGTCTGTTGCCATGTGTTGAAGCAAGATGGCTGCTGATCTCTGCAAGGCTTCAGCTTCTTCTGATATCAGCTGTGGGCTGGAGGGCTCCTTTCTTTCCATGCCTTCTCAGCTGCCTAGGGCTCCAGTCTCTTCAGTTGCAAACTATCAGCTTTCTCCAGGGCCCCAGGATCAAAGTTCTCTCCTCTTCCACGTCTATGGAGTTCTTATGTCTTCTTTTGTGTGTCTTCTTGAGTGAGTGTCCGTTTATACAGCCCACCAAGGGGGTGGGGACTCAATCCTGGGTCACGCCCTACTGACATGTGAAATCAAAGCCCTAGTCTCAATTTAATCAAGTAAATATAAAACCTTTGAATTTAATACAATCAAAGGGTATCATGCCCAGAGGAACAGACCAGTTTACAAACAATCTATATCTCTTTGGAATTCATAAAGAATATCAAACTGCCACAACCCCTATGTGAGTACTCTGGTAATCAAACTTCAGCCTTCCTCCTATACTCCACTCCAAAGAACCCTACCCACTTTCTCAACTTTTAATGCTTTAGTCATTAAAACACAACACAACCTAGTATTCAGTTATTTTTTAATTATACTGTACTATATGTTCTCAACTAGACTTTTAACCCTTGGAGGGTGGAATTGAATCCTAACACAGATATGAATATTTTTTCAGCTTCTGGCAAAATGTGTGCATGCATACAAGGGACAAAGTAAGGGGCAGTTAAGAGCCCATTTCAACTGCCACTTCCTACACAAACCCACTTCCTATTGCATCAGTCCTTCTCCTGTAAGCTCTCTGCACCTTGACTAGATCTCCACACGGCGCCCATTACATTTTGCTTTGCAGTGAAGGAGTATAGCAATGTGGCCAACAACTTGGGCTCTGGAGCTAAACATATTTCTGGATTCAAATAATAGCTCTACCAGTTACCAGCATTCAGACTTGAACGAGATGCTAATTCACCCCTAGCCTTACTCTTACTTTTTACAAACAGGAATCATGAAAATACCATTTGTAAGCATAGTTTTAGGACTAGGTAGTAAATAACAAGCACTTATATATTTTATTATAAATGATTATTAATGATGGCTTTCATTAATTTGTAAGATAATGTTTTTAATCAGCAAGTAATCTATATTTGTGGAGTTTGAAAGAAAAACAGCTATTAGAGACCATCTGATAGTTCTCTGTACATCTAAGAACATCCACATTTTTAATTTTCATTTAAGATTTTGAAGACCCCACAAATAACACTTATCTTTAAATGTTTAAACCCACCAAAACTAAGGCAAAATCCTTTTCCCCTAATTTGAACTCCAAAAGTTTGAAAGAATCATATATCTCATGGAGAAGAGATGAAAAGAAATCACCTTTACCACCTACATACTTAATTTTGACCATTGATAAAGCATTTTAAAAATACAGATAGACACTTTCTTTTCAAGAGCAAGAAAAAATACCAAATTCTGAATACAGAGCAATTTCTGCATACTGGCATGTCCCGGGCATAATCCCCCAGCCAGTTTTAATACTTTGGGGAAGTAGAAATTTGATTTTAGGAGGAAAAACAATTAACACCTGAGCCCTCCCAACCTGGAGCACCAGGACACAGAGTTAGAAGGAGGCCATGCAAAGAGACATTTATAAAGGTGATGCCTTCAAGGTGACAAGGACTCTGTTTGCTCAGAAAACACACAGGTCCCAAGGCCTTACAAAGCTTACCAAAGTGAGCTGATGTTCTTCAGTGAATACCACTACAGGCCCTAATGTGACATGAGCGGACAGAATGGATAAAGCGCCAGCAACAGCAGACTGGCTGATATGACCCAAATGGGAAGATGGTACTTTCCTTAGAAAGTCAAAATGGGGGTGGTGGGTGGGGGGTTGAATCAATAAACAAAATGTACAAAATGTATGCATTCTCAATTCTGGGAGATAAATAAAATTATGTAATTCATAACTAACCAGATAAGCTGATGAGCAAGATTTACACACACTCAACTCATACCTCAATTTGTAATTTCAACATTTTCTGAAGGAAGTATTAGTTGGTTTGGGTACTGACAGCTTAGGGTTAAAGTAATGCTGGTATAATAAAACCATCGTTTCTCTGTTTGGGACAAAGATTCATAATATCTCTGGCATAGTAAAGAAAACATGACAACTAGTGGAATTGGGGTAATTAGACAACTTTTTGTTAATAAAAGTCACCAATTTAGCAGCAAATACAAATTCTTCTTTTTGAATCTCCCTGGCCCCAAAAGAGAAAAGAGAGTTGACTTTGTAAAACTTCTAACAGAAAGTGCTAGTCTTTTTTGAAAAACTACAGAAAATAGGTCTTACATAGGACTGTGTCTTAGAATTTAAAAAAAAAAATTTTTTTTAAAGATTCTATTGGTCTGTATTTCTAACAGTCTATGTAACATTCAAATGCAAAAATGTTAATAGAAGTTCTTCTATTTTAATAACGATTACAATAACATATTTTCAAAGGTCTTCTGGGAAAATACAGTATTTTAAACTCTATGGTGTGTATATTATAAAATGAAGAAATGCGTAAGTTTGATTTGCTTTAGCTTTTTGTACTTAAGTTTTCTTGTATAGGATAAAAACACCTACAATGACATCTACAAAATATCCAGGATAACTCAAAAGTTAGAGAACCTGGTATAGCTCAGTGGTCGAGTGCCTGCTTCGCATGTACGAGGTCCCGGGTTCAATCCCCAGCACCTCCTTAAAAAAAAAAAGTAGAACAATTTCTGTTTATTAAGTACCTACTACTGGCAAAAAACTGAAGGATGTACAAAGATTTCAGGCTAGTCTATAGCCCTTTAAACAAATAAGGCAACTTAAGATTTATTTTTTAGCACCTACTGATGCTGACCCTTCCGTGAACTAAATTGTCAATTAATACAACTCATTTTGGCATTTAATCATATTTTTTCTCTTGAGACAAAGATACATAGTATATCAAAAATGGAAAGGAAAATATGACATCCAGTGGAACTGAGATAATTATCCTACTTTTCCAAATAAAAGTCCAATTTATCCCTAAACACAAACTCTTGAGTCTAGTGGGGGAAAAAAAATAGACTCTTAAAACTGTAGCAAAAATTACCAGTCTCTTGAGAAACTGTAGAAGGTATTAATACCCGTGTAATTATTATTCTCATGTAATTATCTATTTTTGCTTCTGGAAAAAGGGGAGTCAAACCATTGTCTTCCTAATAGGTCCTACAACATTGTAATTGTTGCAAAAACACTTTAAAATTAAACATAATGTTGAGAATAAGTGATTTTGTTTATGTGTAAAATTATTGATGCCTTCAGCTCATTATATGGAAATACTTGGTAAAACTTTTTAGGAACAAAGCAATTTATAAATGAATGAATGAACAAATGAAAGAAAGAAGGAAGGAAGGAAGGAATGAAAGCAGGCAAGTAGGCATACACACATTCAAGTATAAATATAATCAGGACCAGATTCAATCTGATGCAAGCATTTAGGAATGGGTTTAAAATCATCAGTACCATACTGTCTGGAATCATTTGAATGTGTCAACTTTCCCTAAAATTACTGTGCCTTTGGCAAAATTTCAGGGTAATCAAGCATTTTTAATCAAATGGGATCTGTTCTCTTCTACTACTACTACTAACAAACATCTAGAAACTTTTGTGTTTCTGGTTCTATTTGGTAGAAAATAGAGGTTGAAAATTTTCACCTA
Source organism: Cabassous unicinctus (assembly GCA_029593785.1). Lineage (NCBI taxonomy): Eukaryota > Metazoa > Chordata > Mammalia > Cingulata > Chlamyphoridae > Cabassous > Cabassous unicinctus. The sequence continues at coordinate 4,007 of JAQZBX010021595.1, forward strand.
AAAGGAAATACTCAGGACAGCCAGTGTAGCTATCATGGGGCAAGGGAAATGCTACTTCAAATTCAACTTAACTTCTGAGTGGCTTCCTTACATGTAAAGTCGAAAAAGGACTTATCGCATGTTTATTTTACAAATTAGATAAAATAACTTAAGTAAATATCTAGTAGAATCCTGCACAGATAGCTCTTCAAACAAATTATATCTGATATACTTTGTATCCATACTTATCTCCCCATTATCTAAATTCAATTTTTTTAGAGATTTAAAATAAAGTACTTATGCATTCTTTGGAAATACCATTGTTTCCAAGGTGGCAAGAGAACTTGGATCTCGATCTTGGCTGGACATCCGAGATGGAACCCTCCAAAACTTGAATGAGTCATCTAAACCTGTAACAACAGGAAAATTCTTAGCACAGACACTCTCCTAGGTACCATAATGATTACTGGACTCAATCAAGAACAAAGGAAAGAAGTGTGCCTAATTTTGATTATTCTTAATTTACATACAAAATTTGTTTCACAAAGAATTTGATAACAATTAGCTGACTTTGCTTTAACTTAAAATAACACTATTTATCTAGAGCAATAGCTCTCAAATTTTAAAGTGTATAAGAAACATCCAGAGCTTGTTAAAGCAGTTTTCTGGGCCCTGTTCCCAGAGATTCCAATTTCTTAAATCAGGCTGCAAGCCATGAATTTGTATTTCTAACACTCTAATGGAAGATGCCACAGCTCCTGGTTCAAGGGGCCACACTTTGAGTAACCCTAATCCAGAGGAATCCAAGCAATAGAATGAGTCACTATTCTAAAAGGGACATTTATGTAGAATGTTCAAAAACTTGAAGAAATGTCATTTTCCTCTTAAGCCCTCCAAGAGGTGAACAGAAAAGTGAATTTAAAAACCTTGTAAAATATATATAGAAAGCAGCCCATCAACTATATTAGAGCTACTATAGTGAAAAAAATCCCTAATTTTCTTTAAAGTAAATGGGCCTATCCTCTAGAAATTAAACAATACACTTTGAAATGACTCTGGAAAAAAAGTGGAAATTACAAACTATTTAGAACTAAGCAGCCCTAAGACCACTAGAACATGAGGGAGCAAAATTTAAAGATGCAGCAAGAACACTTCTCAACAGGAAATGTATACCTTAAATACCAATATGAGAAAATAACAATTTGCAATAACTGAACTTAGCTCTCAACTTAAAATGCTAGGGAAAATGATGGAATTAAAAGAAAGTAATAGAAATATTAGCAGAAATTGATGAAGTAGAAAACAAACCCAAAACAATACATTTAATGACATGAAATACAGAGGACTCAGGAACTGTCTAGATTAAGGAGACTAAAAAGACTTGACAGCTGAATGCAACACATGAGCTTGTCTTTTCTATACAAGACATTATTGGGACAAAATCTCAATAGGGTCTTCAGAATACAGTATTCACTCAATGCTAACCTTCTGATTTTAATAGTTGGGCTGTGGTTATATAAGAGAATTCTTTGTGTTTAGGAAATTCATAGTATTTGGGGATAATGAAACTTCATGTCTGCAACTTACTTTTTAATGGTTCAAAAAATATACATATATGCATAGATATAAATAAGTAAATAAGCAAATTTTATGTATATACACATATAAACATATACACATGGGTTTAGAAATATAGGAAAATGTTAATATTTGGGAAATATGGGTGAAGGATATCTGGGAGTTCTTTGAACTATTCTTGTATCTTTTCTGTAAGTGTGAAATTGTATCAAAAAATTTTAGTTACTTAAAAAAACTATTTTATTAAAATTTTTATTATATGAGACATAATTATCATTATTTATATGTACTAAGATCTTATACTTAGCAAATCCAAGAGAATCTATGAACAGATAGAAATAAAAAAATTTCAGTAAGATATTCTGGTGAGTAACATACCAAAAATAAAGTTTTTCTATACATTAGCAAAAATGAGTTAAAAATTTTAGTGTGAAAAGATCTTATTCAGAAGGAAAAAAAAAAAACCTGTAGATTAAGAATGAACCATCCAAAACTATTTAAGGCATTAGTAGAAAAAAAAAAACTATAAAACTTTACTAGAGGGCATAAAATAATTTTATGAAATATTAATTAAATGTCAAAAATGGTTTCCATAAGGAATTTATAACAGAAAAATGCTTAGTCAATGTTTAGTGAAAGAAGAGAATATTAAAAATGTACATACATCAACACAATTATGTAAAATGAAAACTATCCAGAGAAAGAAGAGCGAAAGAAACTACTCCCTAACATAATTTGGTAATCTGTGGGTAATGGGACTAGGGGTGAATGTTTTCCCTATATACTTTTCATTATTTTCCAAATATCTTGTAACAAGCACATGCTTTTAAAAGTTAAAGTGACATTTTGTTAAAGACATAAATACACTGTATTTACCATTTAAATCACTCCCTTCTGGAGCTCCAGCAAAAGCAGAACAACTCAGATCAAACGTATACCGTTCTAGGTAACAATGCTTCACCATCTGATGCAAATGTTCATAAAAATGGCAGTGATATAAAAGAGCCTGAAGGGCGGGTTTTCCTATGAGCGACAGGCCAGAATCCTCGTCATGGACACAGGGTCCCTGTGCAGAAAGGGGAGAGAAAAAGAAAGAGTGGTGGTTTATCACATAATTTCTCCAAAAGGATCCATTATTTGCCCACATTCCCCCAGAGAAATTAATGAGCCTGGAGGCTCCTGTGCCCCTTCCAATTTGCCCCATCCTTCCAAGGTTATGAGCAGCACGACGGGGGCAACGTTTCCACAATCCTCTAGGCCTCTGCTGTCTAAAATTCCCTGGAGGCAGAAGGCTGATCTATTCTACCCCTTGAAGGCTATTTATCTTAAAATGTTCCTATGAAATGGTACAGCTTTAACCTAATTATATACTTAAGCCACAAAAACAATAAGAGGACTATTTTTCAATCTATAAGGTACAGTAAAGTGATAAATACTAAAATATTTAAAGTAATGTGCTCTAATTTATTTTTTGTATCTATTATCAAAAAGCCTAATAAAATGAAAATGGGCTCATAGATATCCATGGTAAAATCTGCTTATCACTTTACTTCTCATTGAATGAACCCTGCCAAGGAAAGAAAAAAGTGTACACACACACACACACACACACACACAAACTGCTTCCAGGAGCCTGAGAAGAATCTACCATTACACAATTTTAAATCTTTGCACTTTTCTTCAAGTAATTTTTCACACTGCCACTCACTACTTTTCCTGGACTACCCAATGGCAAAAGGCAAGCAATCAGGAATTGTTTCGAGTTTGCAAATAATCTCATTAGCTTAGAAATATTTCAATTTTCTGGAAAATGATTATCAACCTTTTAAAGTAACAATTTTAAAGAGACCATTAAAAAGAGAAAGAAATAAAAAATAGAAATCTAAGTGGCAAAAGGAAAGGTATGTTCAAAAAAGATACTCAAAGTTTAATTTCAACTACAAGATTTGTTTATGTCCTTCTCTCATCCCTCCCCATCACCAAGAGAATACAGATGTCAAAATTTACTATTCAGGAAGATAAAGTACTTCACGAGTTAAAAGTATTAATTTCATTAACAATATTTCCATTAGCACTTGTTTTAAGGATATTATAAACAATATTATTAAAATTACAATCGTTGTCCTTGCTGTGTCCTAATAAATCTACCCAACACCATGAACTTATTACTCTTCATAAATGAAGCAATTTGCATTAGAAATAAGACTATTTAATGGAGAGCCAGCAAATGACAGTCACTGCTGTTGTCATTTTTAGATTTAGAGGTCTGGAAGAAGCAGGTAAAGCAGGCGGGACAAGGAGAACACAGTCATATGGCTCTGTTTATTAACTATGGTATATGTCTGTCAATGTGGCCCTAAATGCATTCTAGGATGAAGTAATTTATCCAAAACCGTGGAGACAATCTTAATAGGAAGAGGTTCAAAAGAATCTATCTTTTAAGCAACCTATAACACTGTTAAATGTACAAAGCATATCTTGCATACAAAGAGATTCATAGTAGTTGATTAACATCACAAATTAAAGCCTATTTGTAATAATTCAGGGACAGAATTTACAACTAAGATGAGAATTCAGCTAAGAGTTCAGCTAAGATTACTAGCTTAACTACAACTACTTAACTCAATAAATCAATAAAATTTAGTTTTTTGTACAAAGTAGTCAAACACTATATTTCCTAAATATTTTTTACAGCAATGTCCAAAACAGTTTTAAAATATTTTATTAGACAGATTATGTAAAATTATTCAAAAGTTTAATTTTTGCAAAATTGTGTCCATATAACTGCTTTCTGGATGAGTTACAGCCACAGTCCTAAATTCAAAAAGGTTCAACAAAAGAGAAGGGATGTAAAATATATAAATCTTGTAAACTGAAGAAAAAAAAAATATTTACAGCTCTCCAAGAGCTCTTAAATATGCAGCTTGTTTATTCTGTAAAGGTTTATTGTGGCTAATGTTTATATCATCTGCCAGAAGGAAAGGTGTTACAAACCCACTGTCTTCTAAAATCCGTATTGGTAAATATGACAGAACTCTGATAATTTTTCTACAGATATGTATAATTATCACTGTGTTAAAGAATCTAACTTACCAACCCAATCACACTTGGCCTTTAATCAAAAAATTCTAATAAATTTGAAAACTTCATTTCTTTCCCTAGTCTTTACTAATTAAAGAGAAAAGAAAAACAGATTTAGAAAACAAAGATACCAAAAGAAGTTATAATAAAAGATATGACTTTATAATTAAATCTACCTATGTTTTAGAACCTGGTTTTTTTGTTCAGTTTTTCAAGTTTTTAAATTTTAGAACCAGATTTTTTTTTCTCTGCCTATATGTTATGGTGAAAATTGGTTTACAAAGATTTAAGAAGCTAAACTAATTCTGATATGAACAAAGAACTAATAAACACAGGTAAAAATAACCTTTATATGGATCAACCATTTTACAGATAATCCATGTTTTTAAAATCCGAGGCTTGTTTGTATTCAACATCTTAAATGAGTATATATACCAAGAGTGCCATTTTAATATATGTCCAAGCAAAACCAATTTATGATAAAAACATTCAGGTAGAAAAATACAATAAGCCCTGAGTAATGGGGGTGGAGAGTCAATCTGATTTTGCCACCCTCCCTAAGTACAAAACACTCCATGAACTGGGCAGTTGCTTTTCTCCAATTTTTCTACACTGAGCCCTCCATGAATCCTTTAGACATTTCACTACAGAGTAACTTTCTGGGAAGAAAATAAAAAGAAATAAAAAACCTCACAGAATAGCTGGCTGGTTTAGTTTCCTCCTAGCTGCTGAAACAAAAACTACCATACAAAAGGGATGGCTTAACAGGCATTTACTGGCTCATGGTTTCAGAGGTTCCTCCCAGGGTCATTATCTTCTGGCTGGCTGGCAATCTTTTCTGTCACAAGGCAATGCACCTGGCGTCTTCTTTCTCTTCTGGCTTCTGTTGACTTCCAGCTGCTGGCTGCTCCTGTGTCTTCTCTTTCGGTGTCCAATTTCCTTTGTTCATAAAGACTTCAGCCGTATTGGGTGAAGGTCTACCTTCATTCAGTTTGGGCACCTTAACTCATAACATCTTCAAAGGCCCTATTTACAAACGGGTTCACACCCACAGGACCACAGGTTAGGAACTGAACATACCTTTTGTAGGAGACATGATTCCATCCCCAAGACTGGCACAATGTGAAGGGCATGGAAACGCAGACTATGCTTCAAGGCAAAACTTACTGAAGCAGTTGTGTATATGGACCATCCTCATTTCCTCACTCGCAAGTCATTCTTCCACTTGCTCCCATCTAGTTCCTGCCTGCCATCTCCAATCCACTAAAACTGCTCTTCAACAATATTCAATGACCTCCATGTAGACAGAACAGAGAGGTTGCTCCACTGGCAAGATTTGATATAGCTGACCACTCCTTCCTAATCTAGTCCATGGAGTTAAATACCAAGTATATGTCAATGACCTCAAAATGTGTGTCTTCAGCCTACATCTCTTCTACCTGTTCATCCCAGTCTTCCCCATATCCATGAATGGCAAAGCATTCTAATGTGATGAAAAAGTTCATATTGCCTTTCTCAATTCAATCTCTAATTTTATAGAGATTTTCTTCTTTTCTAAGAAGAATTTCATAATTCTTCTTAGCCTTTCCATATTGAAAAATCCTCGTATGTTTACTCTGTCCTGGCCCATCTCCTTCACTCTCTGAACACTTTAGTTGCCCTTTTTCAGTCTTGGTTGAACCAGATCTTTTGTGATGTACAATAATCAAAACTGCCCACAATATTCTAACAATGGAAGCACTATAATTCTATATAAATATAGAACGACATTTTCTATATTGAAACTGTTTGGAAGAAGCCTAGCATTCTGATCAAAATGGTTCACTTTGCTTATGATACCAGGAAACATCCCTTTCCTGGGGTAAGTCTTTTACTTTATAATAAGAGTTTGAGTATTTTTATCCCTCTCTAGGTAATCTTCTGCTTGCCAATATTAAAGTTTGCTCAATACTTATTCTACTCATACAAAACAAGGCACAAGATTGACTTATAATTTTAACAATCTTGTCATGATTCTTCCCTTCCTACAAGAATTATGCACATTAAATCAAATTTACATAGAAATGACAGATGAAAGCATGACCAAATTTCTTTTCTTCTTATTATTATTATTTTGCATAACTCCTCCCTTCACCTTGTTTTCTTTACTCTCTACCACAGGCCATGGGTCAAAGAATACATAAGTCTCTCAAACATTACCCTATGTAATGCTTATATAGTTTTAATTTGGTTACAAGGTAAATATTATATGTCCCTTCCTCACTTTTTAAAAACTGACTTCTATTCGAAAATATCCCTATTTTAATGTTCCTTTAAATAAGGTAAAGATCAGCTGTCAAAATGACCTCAGTATATGTTTAAGGACTAGATGTGAAAATAAATATTAATTTTATTTATTCTACAAAAAGTTATAATTCTAATAAACTTTAAGGTAGTTCCTTTCTCTCAGCCCTTCCACCAAGCATTTTAAACATTATTTGGCAAATTCTGGCTAGGTGCCAAGAAGTCACCATAATTTCCGACTGAAATAGAGACTGAATCTCTAATATTTCAATGATGAGTGAATTAGCAAGTTTTGTCTGCACTGTTTATGTTTTCCTGTGTTATTAGTTTTTAAAGTACTATAGGAAGAATTGAAATGAGGGATCCTGTTTCACTTGGTGTTTGATAATAAACAGTTAAACTTTAGAATGACATAAACAAAAATGTTTTCGATAGGATCCCCATTTTTGATGTGTTGACCCAATTTTGCCTTTTTCTTTCTCATATAAATATGTAGCAATAAATCCATCCCTTGTTAAACCCCCCAAATCTTCTAACTCTTGGCTTGTTTCAGAGTAGATGACTTTTCTAAAAGACTACACAACAACCATTCTGACTGGTCTCTCTTAAAATCTCCAGAGTCATCCAAACTACCTGAAAACCCACTACATTTGAGAAATGAATTCACTTTCCAATTATCAGAAAGATCTATTGCATAACTCTCTCTCCCTTCCAACCTCTTATACCCCATCCTATCCCTCAGCCTTAGCAACCAGATGGAAACTCACTTACCTCTTAGCATTGAATCGATCAACCTACCTGCATTAGTGTCCATACTCTGTTGTTTCTCCTTTTATATTGGAGGGCCTGTTTCTATTAAAGACAATGTTACTCTAGAGCCCATCCACTCTCCTTTTGCAAAGACTTCATTGCTACAATTATATTTCTCCTGTATCAAATGTTTCCTCCCTCTATACTAGAAAATATTCCAACGCTTTCGATGATTTTAAGAATCACCTGAGGCCATAAACAAGCTCCCCAGGCCTTTCTCCTGGAGATTCTGATTGAGTGGGTCTAGAAAGGGAGTTATTTTTTACAAGTTCCCTAGATGAAACTCCTCATCATATGACTTAGAAAGCATTATCTTAGCATATTCCCATAGTCAGACCAGCAAATCTGAAAATCATTCACCTGGGGAGGAAAAATCCTCCCTTTTGTCTCCCACCAATTCCTGTCACATATCTCTGCTCCGGTTAGGACAGAAAGTACTTCATTGCTCATACTTGTGGTCTCTGCTCCCCTGTTATCAACAGATCTTCAGCACCCTTCTGTTACTTTCCAAAAAAAAGAAAAAGAACAACAACAACAAAAAAAACTGCCTCTGAATGAAGTCTGAGTAGTCACTTGGCTGCCTAGCCTCACTACATGTCGCAGCAGAACCACACAGCTGACCACTCTCTCCTCTTTGTAGTAAACACCTTCTCTGGCTTGCATGACAGGAGTCTCCTCTGCCTTGCTGATTGCTTCTTCTCAATGTTCTTTATGGCTCTGAGCTCTACTGCCTTCCATTCAATGTCCATTTCCTCCTTTTCTACTGATTCTTCAACACCGAAGTGCCCCAAGGCTCAATCCTGGGTGTTCTTCTCTCTCCTTAGATAATTCTACCCAATCACATACTTAATGTGCCAACGGCATGCACAGCAATTAGGAACAGGGACTTTGGGAGCAGACTGCCTGGGTATGAATTTTAGCACCAAGACTTTAGTGCTAGGTGTTTGTGGGCAAGTCATTTAACTTCGTGTTCATTTCCTCATACATAGGATGGGGATAACTGTACCTATCCAACAGGGTTGTAATAAGGATGAAGTGAGTTAATACATATATATTCACAGTGTCCGGTGTATAACAAATGCTACATAAGACTTTGCTATTATTATAAGCCCTTACTCCCCAGGCTCATAAATCCAGCCCCTTTATATACCCACTAAAGTTTATATTTCAAACATAGAAAAGCAGAACACTCTTGATTTTGCTCACAAATCTGTTTCTCCCCTAGTCTTCCCCAAGTCAGTAAATGATACCACAATCTGAAAAGATGTTCAAGCCATCAAACATAGAAGTTACGTTTGATTTCTCACTTTTCCTCATGCAATCCGTCAACCAGTCTTGCTGGCTCAACCTCCAACATATATAATCATTATTCTCCTGCCTGGACTTCATCCCAGTGTCCTAGCTGATGTGTCTGTCTCTTCTCTGGTCCCACTGTCATCCATACTCCACAGCGCACCCAAAGTGATTTTCTTAAACATTTGTCTCCACTTGTGCTTTAAAACACTCAAATGGTTTAGAAATACAATTGGATTAATATCCAAAGTCTTTACCAGGTCCACTATAGGACCTGGAATTCACCAAAATATAGTATAATCCCAGTAACATCTACATATCTTAAACTTCATTATCCCTAATTTTGATAAATCAAGAAAACATTAGTTAAAAAAAGATCTTTCAACTAAAGTGCTGATGAAAATGTGAATTGTACAATTTTGTGGAAAGCAAATTGGGAGCATGTATTAAAGTGAAAATACTTATATCCTTTGATCCAGTAAACCGATCCCTAGAAATCTAATTTATAGAAATAAAAGTTTTATTACAAAAAGATAGCTACACACAGATGTTTAAGGTTGTATTGATTACAGAGGCTAAGTGAGAATACCCATCAATCCATCAAAACAGGAATGAGTAAATTATGATAATTTTGTGAAATACTATGCAGTTATTTTTAAAAATGAATTAAGTTATACTAGTTGATTTAGACAAATTTTCACTAATATTGTTTTAAAAAGAAAGACAGAAATGTATATAAAACAATCCCAATTTTAAAAAAAAATAGCATAAACCCCTCTATATATGTCAGTGTCTATATGTATTAACGTATACTTTGGTAGAGGGGTGTGTGTACTTGCTGGTGGTCATCTGGGCATGGAAAAACACGAAAAGATATATATTAGGTTATCAATAGTTGATTGATAAGGAGAGATTTAAAATAAAGGTTGAAAGTATTTTAAAATGCTATGGCTTACAAAGCACTAAAAAGAAAGCTACAGAATATGTGAAGAAGAATCTAGAGTTGAAATAAAGGCCAATTTTCCCAATAGAACCAGAAAGGGTTCTACATTTTGATACCACAGTGATGCCTCTGTTTAAGAGATGGCTTCTGACCTGCTAATTCTGCAAATAAAGGGCTTTCAAACAGCACTGGTGTTGCCTTAATCTTAAACAGACAAGGAAAATAAGGTGAGCTAGACAGAGAGGTTTACAAAATGAAAAACTACAAACAAACAAAAAAGGACCCAAGAATAAACAAAGAACACTCTGAGTATTGATGACTAAAACTACAAGTGAAAAACACTCCAATTAGAATTATGAGAGATTCAAGAAGAAATTGCATTTACAAAACAAGAACAGGATGCTAAGAAAGATAAGCAATCACCAAATAGGAAGAAGTTCTTAGAAATTAAAAATAGGATTTTAAATTCAAAAAATTCAGTAGAAGAGTTAGAAGATAACATCAAGTAAATATCCCAGAAAAGAATGCAAGACAGATTGATATGGGAAATGTAAAAGAAAAGGAGGTAAAGAGAATCCATTCAAAAGGCCCAAAATGGGACTCAAATCAAAGATAAAACAGAACCAAGAAAAAGGGAAAGTCATGTTTAAAAGAAGTAAATGGCTCTGCCTAGAGGAGGCCACACCAAACCTCAGCATGTATTTCCATCTTTCTCTCCCATTTCTCAGCAAGCTCTGGTCTTTTCCCCCATTTTCCAATAAATTCTTTTTACTGGCCTAAAAAAAAAAAAAAAGGAATCCGAAAAAAAATTTTCAGAGCTAAAAAGATTTAGAACTTCTAAGTCTTCAAATTAAGAAGCTTAATGAGTAGCAAGCAAGAAAAATAAGAAAACACTGTCAAAAAAAACTCTGGAACATCAAGGATAAAGAAAAGATGCTAAAAGAAAAAGTCGACCATATAGAAGTAAAAAGAATCAGATGGGTATCAGTAGCACCGGACAAGAAGACTGTGGAGCAATGTTCTTAAAAGGATGTGAATACTCTCGCTGTCCTGATTCTGTGATAATCAGGGTAGGCTAAACATTCGCTATACTAGAAACCATGCATGTGTCCCCAGACCTGGTTTTCCTCCCTAGGTCTGGTTTTTAGAATGCTGGTGATAAACTAAGCCTGATTTATTATATGACCATCCTGTATGGGAAATGACTGTAACTCCAGGTATCTTTGGTCAGCCTTAAGAGATATAGCAGGAGGGTGGATGTGGCTCAAATGGTCAGGCGTCTGTCTCCCATATGGAGGGACCTGGGTTTGATCCCCGGGACCTCCCAGTAAAAATGAAAAAAAGAAAAATATAGAAGGCGTGCAGATTACCAGGCCCCACGAGCAGGTGAGCCCCCTAGGCCCTGCGCGCAGGTGTGCCATCAGGCCCCTCCGAGCCACGCAGCAAGATGATGATGTAACAGGAGAGTGACACAGGGGAGAGCCAAGACAAGATGTGCTGAAAAACCAGGAACTAAGGTGGCGCAGGCGGTAGGACGCCTCTCTCCCACATCGGAGGTTCTGACGATCGAATCCCGGTGAAGACAGGAGGAGAAAGGTGAGAGGAAAGGGCAGAAAACAGACACAGAGAATTGCCCAGTGAATGGACACACAAACAGCAAAACTGGTGGGGGGGGATGGATAAAAGTAAATAAATAAATACATCCTAAAAAAAAAAAATCTTATAAGGAATGATTTTTCAACCTAATATCTGGTAACTAGCCAAAATATCAATCTAGTGAAATTAAAAACATTTTTGAAATGCAAGAACTCAGGAAGTTTCTCTCTCACGTATTTGTTATTAGATATGAGTACAATCATCTTGAGGATGGTTTCTAGGAAAAGGGTTCTAACTGGAGAGAAAGGATGAGTAAACGCTTAGAAAGTCTTGAGATATGATCTGGATTCACAATACAAGAAAAAAAAAATAAGCAAATTCCAAGAAAAAAATCATCCAAATCGGTTTCTTAAAATCATTCACACACACGTGCACACACATGACATGTATGGGTGCACACACACACAAATATATATGATACTACCAGGAAATTTTTTCTCTGACTACCACCACAGCCCACTAAGTGGCACTGAAGTAAATTACTGATTTTCAATCTTTAGAATCAACCTATAGGTAAATTCAGACTGCAGAAGAGAATGTAAATGTAATTAAGCCTCAAAAAGCAAAAGGAAAGGTGAAACTGGGAGAGCTTAGCAGTAGAAATGGAGAGAAAGGACCCAGGAAAGGGTAGGAACACCTCAGCCACATCTTACTTCTAAGGTAGGGGCCAAGAGATGTGGTCCATGGACAACGAAACCCCAAACAGCAGGGTGACCAGTGGAGAAACTACATACAGTGAAAGAACTCTATCAGCATGAATGGTGTAATAAGCTAAATCCTTATGCATCAACACATACAAGAACAAGCTTATTATAAACATATGGTCATCATTTAAGTTAGTTAAATTTAATCATTGAGTGGTAGGCTTCCATACTCTACTGGAAGAATTAAAATCAGAAAGAAGTAGAACCGCCCCTGTAGACAGTAGTGAATTCCATTAGAAGTTCTATTTGCTTTTTTAACCATCTGTGTTAATTACTTGAAAAAAATAATTTCTTCTAAAAAACTCAATTAGTTCACTCAAAATATTCTTTGACTTCTCAAAAGAAAATCAAGCTGGAATATGTACATATTATATAACCATTGTTTGTTTTTTGGTGTTTTTTTTTTTTTAAACCTGAATCCCCATTATCTACAAGCCTAAGTTTTCTAGTTGTGATGGCAGCTAATCAACAGAGCTCTCCTCTTTCCTCACGGCAATGGAGCAAAGCCCAGCATATGCACAAAAGATGGTTTCGCTCAGGCTTTCCACAGATGACTGAGGGTACAAGAGCCAGAACAATGAAGTCTTTCATGCATGCACTAAGCTCTGCTCCACAGATCCATCAGGAATTGATGGGGTTGTCCTCTGGCACAGCAGGGAGATCGGCACAGTCCAACTGTTCTGTCTAAAGATGTCTGTATTCTAACCAGCCTTGCCAGGGAGAGCTGAGAAAGCCTGTGTGCAAAGAAAGAAAACTCTTCATATCACCAGATACCATTCAAACTAAATTTGCAAAGATAACAGCAAATGAATTATGCCATAGAAACTCCAGTTAATTTGAAAACACTGTTCTCAAGGATACAATAAAGAATATTAATTTTAAAACACTTATTTTACTCGTAGTGTCACAGTGATAATATACCCATTAGCTATGATTGAAAAGTAACTAGAAGCAAAGAATTACATTTTAAGAACAATAGAGAATTATTTTTTTCAAGAACGAGGAATATATAACAAAATTTTAAGATGATATAATGCATTTCAGACTAGGAAAAAATGACCCTAATTATATTAGAAATCCCTAACTGTATATAAATTATAAATATAGCTAAAATGATATTGCTTCTCTGATACCATTTAGTGTTTTGTGAAGTTAATGCTAATCAAGATTCTTGATGAACACATTACAAGTTGAAAAATACAAATAATAATCACACCAAATATGGAAATGATATATTATCACTATAAATGACTCACCTGTTTCAAATACACACATAAACACAACGTAGACACTTATTAGCTCTGTCCATGAAGAGGGCACAGAAGCAGGACAATGACCCCCAAGGAACAATGAGCAAACCTAGAAACCAGATCATGCTTCCTAAAGTCATTCTCCACTGGAAGGAATCAAGGGTCTTTGAGCAAAAATCTGATTCCAGCACTGGGTCTGAGAAGTCCAGAACACCCTGCTATGCCAGAAAGCAAGGATATACTCAAAGATTGAGGAAGGCAGGTCAAAAGGACATAAGAGTTAACATGAAGGGGCACCCCTGGTCAAATCTGGGACAATCTGAACATCAAAATAAAGAATGATAGCAAGAGATTATAAGTCATGAAATAAATTAAGAATCCAGCAGTCTATACTGGAATGCACACGCATGCATACATACATACAGAAATACAAATGGTAAAGAAGGGACAGTTTTTCCTTACAGTAGAATCTAATAAAGATAGCAGGAATGAAGGAATTAGGAAATCACCATTTGGCAGCCATTATGTAATAGTTGGTTGAGACAAGAATCATGAATGGAAGTTAAAACTAGTGAGAGAGAGTTTGATGAGAAACAGATATTTATAGTCTCAAAAGTATCTCCATGCAAAAGGAAAACCTGTCATTCTGCTGTGGAGAAACCATGCAGACTATACCTTAACCAAGGAATCAAAGTTAATATCATCAGTAATGGGACACAGAAATATCATGTGTCTTCTGAGGTGATGCACTGAGAAGAACACATCATGTCAATGTTTTTTTTTTTTGCCAAAGATATATAACCTAAATTTAATAATGAAGAAACATCTAACAAATCTTTTAGGTTGGTGAAAAAGGAATTGTGGTTTTGGACCATGAATTTCAAATCATTATAACTAGGCTCAAACACATCTTTATTAATCAAAATAGGAACCATTACAATCAACACATTTCTGTCAACAAGAAATAAGGTTTGTTTATTCCCGTAGTATAAAAATCCATGATTTGGGATTTGACAAACTCTTGGAAAGCATTTTCTGCATCCTGCTGGTTGTGGAAGCATTTTCCCTGCAAAAAGTTGTCAAGATGCTTGAAGAAGTGGTAGTCTGTTGGCAAGAGGTCAGGTGAATATGTTGGATGAGGCAAAACTTCGTAGCCCAATTCGTTCAACTTTTGAAGCACTGGTTTTGTGACAAGCGGTCAGGCATTGTAGTGGAGAAGAATCGGACCCTTTCTGTTGACCAGTGCTGGCTGCAGGCTTTGCAATTTTCAGTGCATCTCATCGATTTGCTGAGCATACTTCTCAGATGTAATGGTTTCACTGGGATTCAGAAAGCTGTAGTGGATGAGACCGGCAGCAGACCACCAAACAATGATCATGACCTTTTTTTGGTGCAAGTTTGGCTTTGGGAAGTGCTTTGGAGCTTCATCTCTGTTCAACTACTGAGCTGGTCATCACCGGTGGTTGTATAAAATCCACTTTTCGTTGCACTTCACAATCCGATCAAGAAATGGTTCATTGTTGTTGCACAGAACAAGAGAATATGACGCTCCAAAATGACAATTTTTTTGATTTTCAGTCAGTTCATGAGGCACCCACTTATCGAGCTTTTTCACCTTTCCAATTTGCTTCAAATGCTGAACGAATGCAGAATGGTAGACGATGAGGTCTTTGGCTACTTCTCGTGTAGCTGTAAGAGGATCAGCTTCGATGTTTGCTCTCAACTGGTCATTGTCAACTTCCGAGGGCCGGCCACTACGCTCCTCATCTGCAAGGCTCTCGTCTCCTTTGCAAAACTTCTTGGACCACCGCTGCACTGTACATTCGCTAGCAGTTCCTGGCCAAATGCGTTGTTGATGTTGCAGCTGTTTCTGCTACTTTATAACCCATTTTGAACTCAAATAAGAAAACCGCTGGAATTTGCTTTTTGTCTAACATCATTTCCATAGTCCAAAATAAATATAAAATAAACAGCAAGTAATAAGTCATTACAAAAAAATATATAAAGCAAGAAATGCACATTAAAATGATGTATAACATAACCACATTTATTTAAGAATGTATTCCAATATCAAACGGCAAATGTCAAAAATGCAAAACTGCAATTGAAAATTGAAGGCTATTCCAAAAAATAAATGGCTTGCACTATTCAAAAATGCCAAGGCGTAAATGTTAAAGGCTTAGGAACTATTCCAGGTGAAAGAAACTAAATAGATATGAGAACTAAATGTAATGCATATTCCTGAACTGAATCTTAGATTTACTTTTTGCTATAAAGAACATTATTGAGACAATTGGTAACATTTGAATAATTCCCTAATTTTGATAGTAATTACTGTGGTTATGTAAGAGAATGTCCTCGGGTTGTTGTTTTTTTTGGTGGGGGGGGGAATTCAAACAAGTATTTAGGGGAAAAGAAATATGTCTGCAACTCTCAAACAGTTCAGGAAAAGATGATGGAGCTAAATCAAATGTGGCAAAATGATAGCCTTGGGGGAATCTGGGTAAATACATGAAAAATGCACCATTTCTGCAACTCTTCTGTAAGTCTAATCTTTTTTCAAAATAAAATGTTAAACATTATTAAAGTATTTGTGCCAGTTCAAAGTCCAACCACAAATGTGGAAAGGAACTAAAGCATGAATAAGAATACTTACACCACAAATTGATAATCCACTAGGTTATTTAAATGCATGAAATTACCTTACATTTAAACGTGTGATACCATTTTCAAGTGTATGCAACAACTTTAATATTACAAAAATTATGTATATGCTACCATCACCATTCATAAAATATTTTATAATGTTCCCTGCATGTGTGTTCATCTTTCTCTGTACACCACAAGCACTAAATCTGCAGCACTTGAAAATCCCCAACATGTAGGCACTCAACAAATGCTTACAGAAATGAACCGAAAAACTACATGCACAATCCCTATCTAATCAATGCACTTCTTATTTTAACCAATTCTAAAATTCTATTCTGGTTGCAGGAAGATGGACTGATGATAAACCCTGCTTCAGAACCACCCAGATTTAAGGGTAGTAAATCCATGTCAGTCTGTGGGAAACCAGTTTACAGGATGCTGGACAGCTGGGCACTGCAACATGGTTTAGGGTCACTTGGATACTGATTCTGTTTCCTCTTCCTGAAAGAGGGATGTAGCCTTGATGAGGCTAAGTTTGACTAGAGAACAAAGAAAGACCAACATTTATAAACAGCACCCTTTAAAAGAACTGCCCTGAGGCTAAACGGGCTGTGGTACAGTAAGGCCTGAAGCACCAGAAAGGGCTTCTCGCACCCAGCTGGGACCCAGCCTTCTCGTGTCCCTCTTAGGGACACTGGGTCCAAGGGAAGTTGTACTGAGATGCGTTCTAGATCTGCTCTCACTTTTCGTGGCCTCCCCACTTGCAATAATTTATATCCATGGAAAAATAAGTGGGGGGTAATGCTACAAAAATTAAGACTTTAACTTTACTTAAAAATAGTATTAAGACTTACAGGATAAACTGCATGCTTTACATTTTTATGAATTAGTAAAGACTGATGGAGCACCTATCTTCTCTGTGGTGGTAGCAGAAAGAAACAAAAAAAGAAAAAATATATATGATCCTAAATCTCCAGAAATATACAATCTGTCTAGGAAGTTAAAGTTAAATGGTAAGAAATAAGGTAAGGTAGTAAAGGTAATATATAAAAAGAACCTAATTTAATGGTATAAGCATTAAATGCTAGTATCTTTCAGAGAAGAGGAAGATTAAATTGGACTGATGTGGTTAATAAAAGTATTTCTTTAATATATTTAAAAAAAATTTTTTATTGTTTTAAATAATTTATGAGCCCCCTTGTTGCAGTAAAGATCTAAGGCAGGGGCTCTTAACCTTTTTTGTTCCATGGACCCCTTTGCCAGTCAGGTGAAAACCATGGATCCTTCATTATGTCCACACTATACTGTGTATTACTTAATAAATATATCACACCCACACCAACACATCCCCACAAGAATAAAGTTTTTTTGAATTTCAATTCAAGTTCATGGACCCCATGTTAAGAACCCCTGATCTAAGGCCTATTACAAGGATAGGTAAATTATAACATGATAGTAAAAATAAAACAGGATGAAAAAAAGAAAAATGAAAGTATGAAAAAAGTAGACCCAAGAATAAAGCTAAAAAGTATATGCCATGGGGAGTCAGTTGCAGCTCAGTGGTTGAGCGTCAGCTTCCCACATACAAGGTCCCAGGTTCAATGCCCAGTACCTCAAAACAAACAAACAAACTAAAAAAACCCAAAAATACATGCCAAAAGAGCCACATTTGATACAGAAAAGCTCAACAATGAAAGGGAAACTCTGTCAGTTATATAATTTATATTTGTTTATGAAAATTATGACTGTTCAGAAGTATAACAATTCCAGAGAGTTACCTGAAATAGGAATCTATGAAGGGTAGGAGGGTGGGGAAAGGAGTGCAGAAGGCATTGTACCCACAAAAGGGACACTGTGTAGTGCTCAGTGGAGCACTACAGGGCATCAGTACAGACCTCAGGCATCACAGTCAAGGAAACACAGTTGTCTAAGATGCAATTAATCAAACACCTACCTCAGTCCAAACAAAACATTAACATAGCTCCTAGACACAGATGCTACTTCCTGTCATATTTCCAAATACTGTGAAATGTACTCCAAGGTAAGTAAATGAAACATTTTGCTGAATAAGATTATTAGACATAGATCAGTTATAAACTGTCTACCAAAGGTAGTTTTAATTTTAGAATATTGAACATGTAGCTCTTCTTTCTGCCTATAATAAACTTACAAGGTGTGTTAGGCCACACTTCGGAGATTACAAAACTCCATCACCTGTATTTGAAGGCTACTTTTCTATCTTCTTTCAAGAGTTCTTTCCATTTTGAGATTTAAGGTACCATCAAACTTTTCAAAAACTGGCGGACAAATATTGGGTTACCACCTATTTATAATGCTCACGTGAGCATATTTAAATATAAAACAAACAATAATAAACATATTTTTTTTAAACAAGAGAGAGGAAGAAAATCTGAGTTTATTAGAAACACACGAGACTGTCCTTATTTTTCGAATTTTGTTTAAAGTTAGCAAAAGTTCCATCATTAAGTACCATTTGGGAATGGAGGGGCACTCAAACTTTTCTGATTTGGGCCCACTGAGGCAAAGCAAAAGACACCAAAAGCTCACTTAAACCACTACTTTCAACTTTTTAGTAGAAAATAAATTCCTTGTTGAAGTTACAGAATAACAAAACCAAGAAATTACAGTAAGTATGTCACCAGCAACAAATGGAAACTACTATTTAATTTGTAAGAGAAAAATATAAACTTTTCTACACATGGTTTTGTATTATAATTTAATGTCCCAAGGGCTTTAATATAACCCAGAAATCTTATTACTCTTGCCTTCATATTATATTAATTTCAATAATAAGAATTCATAGCTAGTTCATCCCAAGCTGTTAAGTATACAGGTGTCACTAGTTTAATAATGGGAGTAGAGATGATTTGTATTTGAATCAAAAACATGTTTTAAACTCCATTGGAAATTAGACAACAAAACCACTACACTGTTAATATAAACATTAATCCTATATATTCCTTCCAGTTTTGACTCCTATGGTTTTATTATAGCAGAAATTGTTCAGATGGTAAAACTGAACAAAGGACTAGGAAAGTGGCCTGGGATTGATAATAACTGAGAGAGTTAACCAGGGTTTGTAAGATTTGGAGACATGAACATTCCAAGAGTTAAATGCAATCTAGGACTCGTGCTTCAGGTGGCTGCCCTAAAGCTCCACTTGAATCAATAACTGCTCCAAGGAGGTGTTCTAGGGAAAACTTAATCAACCTGAGATTTATATAGGATCCTGGGGAGTGAGGTATAACATTATGATAAATACACACTTACAAGAAAAGGACATATGGATAGGTAAAAGAGTAGAGAAAGAGCATATCTCATCTCTCCAGTAAGAACACTTTTATATCCTCTAAAATATCTAAAATGCAACAGACTATAAAAATGTTAGGCAGATATTTACTGACTTCATATTCAAGACATGAACAAAATATTAATCCAGGAAGCGGGTGTGGCTCAATCGATAGAGCTCCCGTTTACCATATGAGAGGCCCCGGGTTCGCTTCCTGGGGCCTCCTTGTGAGGGCAGGCCGGCCCACACGGCACGGTGGGCTGATGCAGCAAGACCTCACAGCAAGGGGGAGACAAGCAGACACAGAAGAAACACACAGCGAATGGACACAGTAAACACAAGCAGCAAGGGAGGGATAAATAAATAAATTAATTAATTAAAAAAAAAAAATTAATCCAGTACAAAGAAAGATCAATTATGATGCTGTATATTAACACACAAAAGGAAAAAAGATGTTAACATCAATGCATATTTAGCTATAAACAAATCATTATTACTATTAAAGAAGAGAGGCAATCCAGTGGGATAGGTGAGAGCCAGCTCTCGAGTGAGACTGCCTGATTCAAAGCAAAGGTATACCATTTAGGAGCTATGTGACTGAGGCCCAACTAGTAAAACCCTCTGTGCTAAGGTTTCTTAATCTATAAAATGAGGATAATAATAGTTCACAACTCAAACAATTACAAGTTAATATGTGTTAAGATCCTAAAAGGTGCCTCAAAACAGTGAGTATCATGTTAGCTATTATTATAGCTGATTAAATGATTTTTAATACCATGGAGAAGAATTTTTAAATCTTACCAAGCGTAAGAAAGTTTCTACACTCTCCTTTAAGAGACCTTGCTGCTGTATATAAAATTTCATCGATAGTAAAATATACATATGCTGAAACTTTATCACCAATTAACCTCAAACATCTACTAGGTTGATAATTCTTTAAAGTCACCCACCTGCCAAGTATAATCCTTTATGATTTCTGTAGGCATTGGAATTACAAGGAGATTCTGAAGAATGAATGCAGCCTGAAAATAAAGGAAATGTCAATGCTGCCATCTTGTTGTCATCTATGAAATAACCAATACACCGTAATTTAATATAAAGGACATAACCCTGGTCAGCTGCACATTCCAGGAGGTCATTGAAAATTGTTCAATAGTATTTCTTGTTGGCTAAGGTGATGACCTAACAGGGGATAAGGTTATTTCATCAGGAAATATATTTTTTATTTTAGAATTAAGTATTTTCAAAAAATTATTTGTATAATATAAACTGTTCTGGTAGCATTTAAGAAATATACTTTCAAATTTCTATTATCCCCATACAGATCTCTCTCTCACTCTCTTCTCTCTCCTCTCTCTTACAAAGTCCTTTCAATAAAAACTTGCTAACTAGAAATACAAATCACAAATGTCCAACTTACCTAGTAAGCCCTGAAGAGGATCAAATTAAATAATCCTACTAATATGAATGCTAATTATTTAATGCAAGGTTATGATAAAACAACAATTGGAGAATGACAGGGCAAAAGGCAGGATTCTAAGAGAGTTAAATTTTCAACTATCTTAACTATAAGTCAACAGGTAAGATGTTAAGTTGTAAATCAAGAGCAAGCCAGAAGTTCAAGCATTACTATTTAGAAATAATGAAGAGACTACAAAATAACAAGGAGACTACAGCATTGGAGTTTGGAACTAGGGCCTGGCTAGTAGCGTGTGTCCAAGAGCTGCTGTTCTCTTTATCAGACTCTAAGCACTATTTGAGTGTTGCTTTTAAAACTATTTGCATGATTTACTACTTTGATAAAAGTAAAAATTAAAAGAAAACCAAAAACTATTTACAAGAAGTAAAATAGGGTTTACTTTTCCTCCCATGTGTTGTATGATGAATAGTACAAAGAGAGTATTTTTACAGCCCCTTACCTTAACTAAAGCTTTATAAACATTAGAGACCCACAAAGGTTGAAGTAATATAAAAGTAATTTTATGTAAACTTTTTTTCAATGTACGAAACAGAAGAGTGCATTTTAAGATATACCACATTCTGCTCTGATCTTACCAGAATAAAGGACTCCAGTTTTTACTATGAGTTAATATTTTTTTTATTTTTTATTCCTACTGCCATTTTAAGTGGGGTTTTGGCAGGCAGGAGAGATAATGGTCAGTGGTCAGTCCACCGTGTTGAACAAGGAGCTGAATACTAACGGATTTCCAGGGGGAAAAGAAAGGAGATGTGGAGCTAAGCAGACAGCCTTACCTCTCGGCGCACCATGCTACATTCCGACTGGTCCAAAAGAATGTTCACCACAGTGCCCCACAGCCCACCAGAAATGTTCTGACAGCTATGTGCCAAGGCTACACAGCCAGTTTCCAGGGTGGTTAGTGCTGAGCCTAGTCCCAGCGATGTGAACCTCACCTGTTCAAATTAAAGAGAAAGCTGTTAAATCAAAGAATCCTATTTCTTAACATGAATTTTTCATAACATTTGTGGTAATGTATAATATCATACTTATAATTATGAATTGGTTTGGAGATCCTAAGTTACAAAAGATGCTTATAGAAAATAGTGTCCTGTAAGTTTATGAATGAATAAAAATCCTCTTCCATGGTTCAAGCAAGCAGTAATACAGCAACAACAACAAAAAAGTTAAGTAAAAGCAAATATCATAAAAAGTCAAAATCAGGTATAAATAAGAAGTATAAAAGCTATTGTTTATGAGTCTTTTTCTACAGAAAGGGCAGAGATGTTACCTATCATTTATGAAGATGTTTCCTATTCTTTTCCTTGTTCTTAAAGAGGGTAAATATTATGCTGTTCTATCTTGTTAATGTTTCTTCAAAATAAATGGTTTTAACTTTTTTGAAACCCCTTCAAAACAATTATCTTTTTACAATGTATTTAATATTTTCTAAAAAATTACTTTAAAAGAAAAATGTTTCCAATAAGATTGATAAAGTGTAGTATGCCAGCTATGTATTTTGGTGAGTTTCTGAATTCTGATCCCAAAATATAGTTTCAATGATAGCTACATTATGAAAAAAAAAAAAAAGGTATTCTTATAATAAACAGGCAACAAGTCCAAGTTCAAAGCTAAAAAATGTAATCTCTAATTTCAGATTAAATCATATTTTACAAATCAAGACTTTTATTGTAATAGAATGTAATCCTTTCCTGCTTGAAATTAATGAAGAAATGGCATAAACTGGAAAATTCATTAATAATATAAAATTTTGCATTGAAATGGTACTATCCTATTAAATGACACAACTATCACTTTGCTCTTTTACTTGTAATTCTCAACTATCCTTCTTCAATTTGAAAAACTCATTGGGCTTCTCCAATAATTTTCCACCGTTCTTTATGAAAGTGACAGATTCTTTAATCTTCTCTCTTACATATTTTCAATCTTTACTCCAAAGATTTTGATTGAAAATGGATTAATAATATGTAAGATATAGCCACTAAAATAGTTGAATTTTGGAAAATATGAATACGCACATACGCTTTGCTTTGTTTTGTTTTTTAAATATACAAATAATGGAACCGATTCTCCTTCACACTGACCTCTGGGTCCCGATCAACCCATAATGGAATCATCCAAGCCAAACCTTGCTGAAGGGGGCCATGTTCTTCACAGCGACTACCCAAAGGCAAGAACCACAGGGATATCCAATCCTACAAAGAAAAAATGGGGAGCAGAAACACTTTAGGTAAGGGTTAAAGAATAAATTACAGGGAGTTTAAAATAACTAAATTTTTAAAATTAAAACGAAGTAAAAATATACTTAAGACTTGATTTTAATCCATTATTCCCCCAAAGCAAGGCAAACAAAAATCTCGACTTTTCCTTGAAAGTTAAAAATAACAACATTTCTGCAAAATAGCTATTTTCCTATGATTTAGAGAAAGTGTAGTTTTTTAATGAATGAGAGCGCAATCAAAAGAAATTGCAATTAAAATTCAGAATTATGTAACATCCAATTTATAAGAAACATCTTAATCAAAAATCATTTTTCTCTCCTAAAAAGAAAAATCAAAAGACAGTTTTGGGAGCAGATATGGCCCAAGTGGTTGACTGCCTGCCTCCCACAAGGGAGGTCTTGGGTTTGGTTCCCGGTGCCTCCTAAAGAAACAAGCAAACAACAAGCAAGACAAATGAAAAAACCAACTCAGGGAAGCCAATATGGTGGCCAGTGGTTGAGTGCTGGCTTCCCATATACAAAGTCCTGGGTTTAATCCCCAGTCCCCAGTACCTCAAAAAAAAAAAAAAAAAAGTTTCACATAACGAGCTTATGGGCTTGAAACCTGTTAGACACACACATTCATTTCCAAGTAACTACTCAGAAACAGCAGCTTATAATGCTCTTACCAAGCTCTGGGCCTGGGCCATCATCTCATGGGATAAGTGAAGCAAGCAAAGAATTGTGCTCTTTGTGACACCTTTTCCCATGAAGGACATAGCATTTCCTCCACGCTCCACATAAAAAGAAGTAATGACCTGAAAAACAAATATAAACAATTGCGTGGTGCCTTTACTATGAGTGGTACAGAAAGATAAGTATAAACTTTCTATTGACTTGTCTGAATTGAATCCTAACCACATAGTTTTTTTATTTTAAAAAACTATCCCTGAGGTATGTGGGGTGGGGTATATAGGAATCCTCTATATTTTCAATGTAACATTTATGTAAGCTAAAGTTCTTTTAAAAATAAAGAAAAAAAATGCTTTAAAAAAAAAAAACTATCTCTGAAAAAGACACCAAACATAAGATATTGGCTATAATTAGTATTGATATATTGACAATGCTCTTTCATAGTTTGTAATAAATGTTTCACAACAATGCAAAGTGTTAGCGGTGGGGTGATTTGGGGAGCCCTGTATGATGATATGCATGTTTGTTTTGTAAGTTCACAACTCTTATTATACATTTAGTGTTTACGTATGTTCATGTATGAATTATATACTTCAATAAAAATTTTTTAAATGAAAAAAATTAAATATAGAGAGATCAGATGACCTGCAATTCTACTCCTAGGAATATTGCCAAGAGATTTGAAAACATATGTTTACACAAAAACTTCTGTAAGAATGTTCATAGAAGTACTATTCATAATAGCCAAAGAGTAGAGACAACTTGCTTGTCTATTAACTGATGTATAGATAAACAAAATGTGGAATACCCATGCAGTGGATTATTCAGCCATAAAAAAAGGAATGAAATACTGATATTTCATGCTACAACATGGATGAGCTCTGAAAACATTATGCTAAGTGAAAGAAGCTAAACACAAGAAGCCCCTTGTTGAATGATTCCATTTATATGAAATGTCCAGAATAGGAAAATTCATAGAGATGGAAAGTAGATTAGTGGTTGTCAGGGGCCAGGGGTAAGGGAAATAGGGAGTGACAGTTTAGGAGTTTGGGTTTTCTTTTTGAGGTGATGAAAATGGTTTGGAATTTTATAGTGGTGATATATACTAAAAACCACTGAACTGTGCACTTTAAAGGGGTAAATTATATCTCAGTAAAGCTGTTATTTAAAAAAACATTTTCCCTTTGGAATTTGGACAAACGGTATAGAGTATCATCCTGGGATATTTTTGTGATTTAGAAGATGCTTATAACATTTTTCAAAGGTTATAGTATTATTTAAGTTCTCAAGTCAAAGAGTTTATAAATATCTTGTTGAAAAGTGTACACAGAAATTGCTCACTCTATAAAACTCTTACTGACTGCCAGGCTAAAGCTGAATTTTCTAGAATTATGGTTTAAATGTAATTTGACATTTCTTCCACTTCTGAGCAATCAAATTTCTGTTGCATATTCAAGTATTCATTTATTATTTAAACCATTAGTTCTCAACTTTTTTCACTCCCATATATCTAAGGGATTTGAGAAATTTCCATCAACAACCAAAGAAGTATTTCTCTACTGCAGGGACATGCCTTTAATTGAGGGGCTGAATCAGAAGACATGGGAATTAGGTGACAGGAGTTGGGGGGAAAGTCCATCCATCTGATTTAGAAAATCCTTTAAAATACATGACTAATTTTCCTGGATTGTTTCTATATAAAAATCATACATTTCTGCTTCCCTCCTAACTTGTCCTCCTAAGAGGATTTCAGTAAATACTTAACTAAATAACAAGAACCTTTATAGCTTTAAATTCTTAAACAAACAAAACAAACAACAACAACAACAAAAAAAAACATTCAGAGACAGAAGATCATATATAATTCACAAAATTTGAATAAAACAGAATATTTACTATATTTAGGTGCCAAAATATTTTGAAGGGAAAAAAATTACTGTAAGTCAAAACAATTAAAACTTACTTGTTATATGTACAAATACATCAGAGTGCATTTCAATTCATCCATCCAAGCCCTCTGAATGCATTTATTCATGACAGAATCCCTCAATGTAAATTATTCTGTCTTATAGGAGAGTTTACATTTTGGTTTGGATTTTTTCAGCTTACAGAGCACAAAGCACATTATAACAAAAGATGACATAAATCATATTAGGCACAGCTTATTTAATAAAAGCAATTTATATCTAGATAATTTGGGGAGATTTGACCTAAATTAGATTTTTCACAAAGTAAATCATTTAAAATTATGTCAGAAAAATTAAATGAGATTGGCAGTGGGTGATAGCTACAGGGGCTCTACACTATACAAATTCTTCATATGTATACACTTGAAATTTTTCATAATTAAAAGTTTAAACATTTTCTGCAAATATTCTCTCTGCCCTGATTTTGTGATAAGCAGGGTAGGCTAAACATTTGCTATATTAGAAACCATGCATGTGTCCCCAGACCTAGTTTTGCTCCCTAAGTCTGGTTTTTAGAATGCTGGTGATAAACTAAGAAAAAAAACGCTTAAACATTTTGAGGGGCCACTTTAGAAATAAGACACCTGAATGACAAAGAACTTTTTATCTTCTTCTAAGTCATCACTGGAGAGAGCTATATCTAATATTCTGTGTAATGATTTTAGCATCAGCTCATAAATGATAAGCCAATAATACTTATTACCTTCTTCCAAGCCGACCTTTTTGTCAGATCCCTGGAAGTATACATCTTATATCTGATTTTAAGGATTTAATTACCATACCTTAACCACTCATAATTAATTGTGCTTAATGTATATGTCCCATTTCTCAACTATAAAAAGCAATTATTTGCATTCAAATTTCATTATACAGAAACCAAATAATAGGATAACAGAAGGATGGCTCCCTTTCAAAAAGGAATCAGCTTTAATTAATGGGAAACTATGAAGCAAGACATTTGGACCAAAAATGACTTTGTTTCAATGCAGGTTCACATAAGCCTTATTTTATTCTTTAAAAGATGAATTTAGTCAGTAGTAAAATAAAGTGAGATTTCTTCATGTTGTTTTCCTGTCATTTAATGTAAAGGCATAAGTATATTCTTCTCAAGATGGCTTATGAAGCCTAAAACATACTCCTGATTAGTCCAAATCAAAATTTCTTAGTCATTAGGACTTGCACTCAAAATTGAAGGAAATTATTAGAGGGAGTGTACATTTTATCTACTTCTTAGCTAATAAATTGTGATGATTTTTATTATCTCAAAGACAATGAACTTAAAATGAGATTATTGCCGCTTTCCCTCGACTTCTTACCTAGAACTAAGCTCTTTTATTCTCCAATACCTTAAAAAGTTCATTTAAATTTTTGGTATTTGAAATACACATTTAAAAACAAAAGTTCTTCTGACAGTTTATAAATATAAAACAATGCAATGGTTAGCTGCTTCTTCAATTACTGCTGTAGCAGGTCCTCACATATCCTGATCTGAAACAGATAAAAATTACTCTGTAGAAGAGATATGCTCTATAAAAGATTTATAAATAGAGTACTTATAAATCACATTACAATTAAGGTTATACTTTAGGTATTTGTAAACTGAATTACATTTTAAATGTGTTAGAGGAGTTGATGTTTTTTAAAAAAAACATTATAGTTAGTTTCTTAGTTAATATACCTGGTTTTAAAAATTCATACCCTTTTGATAATGGAATGCCTTGAAGCATGGGATAACAATTAAAATACTGACAAATGTCCTTGTTTCAATATTTATAATTATTCAAGCAAAAGTAAA
Source organism: Cabassous unicinctus (assembly GCA_029593785.1). Taxonomy (NCBI): domain Eukaryota; kingdom Metazoa; phylum Chordata; class Mammalia; order Cingulata; family Chlamyphoridae; genus Cabassous; species Cabassous unicinctus. The sequence continues at coordinate 31,675 of JAQZBX010021595.1, forward strand.
ATCTATTTTATTGAAGTGGCTACACTAAAATTCATATTGTCTTACAGTACAGCTAAGAATATTTATGACTTTGAAATAAAAAAAAAAGATTATATGCTCTTGGAAAAAAACTCTAGGTAACAACAGTTGAAGAATGATTTACTATGGAATATACAAACATTACTTGAAGCATGAATTAATGAAAATATCAAAATTAAACAAAATTTACATCAACATGTTATATTTCCAATGGTATTCAAATTGGATTCTGATTTTAAAATATCATGAAGACATATTAATGAAATTATTCACTGTCTACTACATACAAGTCCCTGGGCTCGGCCAAGGGGAAGGTATGGGGAAGTGGAAATGGCCCAAAAGATGATTATCATGAGCTCAAAATCTTATACTAGTGAGACACATAAAACAAAATAAAAATACAATGTGTTAAGTGCCATAATAAAGGTACATATAAACTGCTGTAGGTACATTCCTATAGAAGAC
>JAQZBX010021596.1:0-32173 GCA_029593785.1 Cabassous unicinctus
TTAAAAAAAGAGAGAAAGAGGGAGACTAGAGCCCTTCCTACCTACTCTGATGCCATCTTCCAGAAGTCCCAGAAAAACATTCTTAAACTTCATCCATTTCTGTGGGAGTGAACTCTTGTAAACAGGACCTTTGTATGAGGTAACTTCAGTTAAGGTGTGGCCAAGCTAAATCAGGCTGGATCTTAACCTTATTACTGAAGGCCTTATAGGGAAGGTTGTAGAGAGAGAGAAAGCCAAAGAGAGGACCCAGAAGCTGTAAGTCAACAGAACTAAGAAGCCAGGAGAGGCTGACATGTGCCATGTGCATTGCCAAATGACAGAAAAGCCAAGGACCAAGGATCGCTTGCAGCCAGATCCAGTACACCACAGTCTTCTGGGAGAAAGTAATGCCTTGATTTAGGACTTCTCCTAACCTCAAAACTGGAAGCCAATAAATTCCTGTTGTTTAAGCCAACTCATTGCATGGTATTTGCTTCATCAGCCAGGAAATTAAAAAACCTGCTGAGTGCCCTGATCATAAAGCACAGGTATCACTTTCAAAGATGTGCACCACTGTCCCTACCCCAGTTCTAGAGCTGTGGCTCAGAGACTTTTCTCAGAGGGAGAAGTAGTCCATAAGACCAGAGTACTCTAAAGCTCTCCCCAAAGGAACTTACTTATTTTGAAATAGAGTATGGAGATGTTCAAGCCTAAAAGCACTCTTGAAAACAATGGAGATTTAGGCTGTAAGCAATTTAGAGGAGGCTGGTTGCTTCATGAGAGCAATAAGCTAAACCACAGGCCAGCTAAAATACCAAAGAGAACATGGGAAAGAGACACTTAAGAAGGGTTCTTTTGAAGTCAAAACAAACCTCAAAGCTGGCCCTCAAAAATGACCCCTACAGACTTGGGTATTATCCTGAGTGACATTGCAATGACAGATATAGGCCATTTTACATCAGCATGTAACGTGCAGAACTGTGTGGGGGAGAGTGTAGTCTACAATGTGAACTATGGTCCATGCTTAGTGGCAAAGTCCGAGGATGTGTATATCCATTGCAGGTGATGTGCCACACGAATGAAAGGTGTTTACGTGGGAGGTTGTGGGAGGTGTGGGAGGTGGGGCATGTGGGAATCCCTATAATTTTTGTGTAACATTTATGCAATCTAAGTATCTTTTAAAAAATAAAAAAAAATATTAATTAAAAAAAATGACCCCACAAAGGGACCTGGATTTAATTGGATCGGATCATGGAGCAATTTATGCTCTGCGGCATTGCCAAAAAGAGTAAAACAATCAGCTGACAATTAGTGTAGCTTAACAGCTCTGTGTAATACCAACCAAGGCAGACAATTTAACAAAGAGTTTACAGAAAGAGATAAAGAGAACCCTGCTAAAACCATTGCAATTCCAGAGTGACCATTCACATGTCCAAGACTGTACTCTATGAGGAGCAACATCAAAGGCTTCATACTGTGGGGGAAATTGACTTCACTAAAATAAACATATAAACAAGCAAACCCCAAGAAGTGCTGGGGCAGGAGGGTAGAGAGAAGGTGCAAAGAAACAGGAAAATGTGACTCATATATGAACAAATAAAGAAGGCAACAGAGCTTGTCTGTGAGAGGGCCAAGATGTTGGACTTAATAAAGACTTCAAAGTAGCCATTATAAAAATGTTCAAAGAACTAAAGTAAACAATGCTTATAGAAGTAAAAAAGGGATGATGATAATGTATCACCAAATAGAAAATATCAGTAAGAGATAGAAATTATAGAAGAACCTAATGGAAATTCTGGTGTTGGCTCAACACGAGAGTGGCTCAACAATAGATTTGAGCTGGTAGAAGATAGAACCAGCAAACTTTAAGATAGATCGATAGAATTATGCAATACAAAGAACAGAGTGAAAAATGAATGAGAAAAATATGAGACATTAAGCATACCAAAATACATATAATGGGAGTGCCAGAAGACAGAAGTCAGAGAAACAACAGAAAAAAATATTCAAAGAAATAATGGTTTAAATTTGGTTTTCAGAATAGTATTAAACTATCCATCAGCAGATGCCAAATGGGAATAAACACAAAGAGATTCACACACAGACACATGCTAAAAGACAAAGACAAAATCTTGAAAGCAGAGAAAAACGACTCATTATGTACAAAGGAATTCTAATAAGATTGATAACTTACTTCTCATCAGAAATAATGGGGGCCTGAATGCTATGGGATGACATATTTAAAATGCTAAAAGAAAAAATAAACTGTCAACCAGGAATCTTATATCCACAGAATCCTTCTCAACACAACTTCTGAGTAGCATCCCATCCCATCACACTCCACACAAGATAAAATCTGTTTGTCATCTCTGGTCTGATTAGTAGGGTAGGCTTTGGAGGCAGATGGATGAGGATTCACAACCTGCTTGCTTACTTGTTAACTGTGTAGCCATGGGCAAATAATTGAACCTCTCAGTGTTTCTTTGGTAAAATGGCATTAACATACCTCATATGTTGTCTTAATTTTTAAAGAAATGTATGTTCATCTGGATCTTATTTTGAGCTTTTTATTTATGTCCTTTCCTACCTAGATTTCTTCTTCTACCTTCCTACCTCCCACCTCCCAGAGGAGCTATGTGGTGGGAAGGTAAGCAGAAGGAGCCTGCATAGACTCTTCAGCTTTCTTTTATTAGAGAAGATATAGATTTGCAGAAGAATCATGCCACAAATGCAGTGTTTCCATATATCCCACCTCTACTACTATGACAGTTTTCTCTACTATTGACTCTGCATTGGTGTGGTGGCTCTGTTGCAATTGATGAAAGAAGATTATTATGATTCTACTATTAACTATAGTCCATGGCTTACATTAGGGTTCATTTTGTGTTGTACAGTCCTATGGTTTCAGCTTTTGTTTTTAAAAGCCCAAGTTTATCAGAGAATACAGAGATTTTCCAGTTGAGGTAAAATTTAAAAAGGAAAAAAGACATTGTGGAAGCATCAGAGAGGTTAGAAAAAGCAAGAGGAAGCAACAGAGGAGGCATTGCTTTCTTCAATCTAAAAGGAGATTCAAGATAGGGCTTCCTGCCTCAGCAAATGGGCCCAATAAAAGTGCCACCAAAGCAGCACTGAGTTGCTGAATCTGAAGGGACATGCACACTGGGATGGTGGATGCTTCCAAGTGAGACTGTGTGGACAGTTAGTCTAGGCTAAGATTCCTAGAACCCTGGCATTGTGCACAGCCTCTTACATTGGCTAAAACTAAAAAAAAATGACTGAGGTAAAGTTTCCTGCCAGATTTGTAGGATGAGAACTCAAAATAAAAACCAAATTCATTTATAGAAAATAAAAAGGTGCAACATTTTCTGCAAAAAAGAAAAGCAAAGAAAGTTGAAAGACAATATGGCTAAAAAGATAAATGACATCAAGAAGACATTGAGTGAGCACAAAGAAGAATTTGAAGTCCTGAATAGAAAAGTAATCGAGCTCATGGGGATGAAAGATACAATAGGTGAGATAAAAAAACACATTAGAGGCATAGAACAGGATACTTGAAATGATAGAATAAAGAATAAGTGATACCAAAGGCAGAACAGCTGAAATTGAATGGAGAAAGAGCAGAAAGAGAAAAGAATGGAAAAAACTGGCAGGGCCTCAGGGAGTTGAATAATAACACAAAACACAACCACATACATGTCATGGGAGTCCCAGAAGAAGAAGAAAAGGGAAAGGGGGCAAAAAGAGTATTTGAGGAAATAATGGCTGAAAATTTCCCAACTCTCACAAAAGAAATGAATGTACATGTCCAAGAAGCATACCATACCCCAATTAGAATAAATCCAAATAGACCTACTCCAAGACACATACTACTCAGAATGTACAATGTCAAAGATAAATAGAAAATTCTGAGAGCAGCAAGGGAGGAGCAAGCCATCACATAGAAGGGAGGCCCAGTAAGACTTAGCACAGATTTCCCTTTAGGAACCATGGAGGTGGGCAGACAGTGGTATGATACAATTATGATACCGAAAAAGAAAACCTGCCAGCTGAGAATTCTTTATCCAGCAAAATTGTCCTTTAAATATGAAGGTGAGTGTATTAGTCAGGCAAAGGGGTGCTGATGCAAAATACCAGAAATTGGTTGGTTTTTATAAAGGGTATTTATTTGGGATAGAAGTCCACAGTTACCAGGCCATAAAGCATAAGTTACTTCCCTCACCAAGGTCCATTGCCACGTGTTAGAGTAAGGCAGCTGCCGACATTTGCCAGGGTTCAGGCTTCTTGGTTTCCTCTCTTCCCGGGGCTGCGTTTCTCTCCAGGCTTAGCTCCTCTGTTTCTTCCACAAAGTCAGCTATACACTATGAGGCTCTCTAGGCTTTGCTTCTCTCCAGAAGGCCAGCTGTGAACTCTCAGGTGAATGGCTTGTCTCTATCCCAGGGCCTTCCCTCCTTCCTGACCACCAAGCTCTCTTACTTCTCGGGGCTCCAGCACAAGACTCCAACATCAAAACTGCTTCAACACTGTCCTTTGCCATGCCTTTTAACTTTGATTCCCCCACCCACCAAGGGGTGGGGCCCAACTCCCTACTGAAGTGGTCCAGTTAATGCCCTAATCATAACTTATACATGCCCAGATTAGCAGGCCAGTTTACAAGCATGATCCGATATCTATTTTTGGAATTCATAATTGCATCAAACTGCCCAACAGCTACAGTGAGTTTAAAATATTCACAAACAAAAAGAAACTAAGAGAGTTCATAAAGAAGAATCCACCTTTGCAGGAAACATTTAAGGAAGCCTTAGACCCTGAAATAAAAAGACAGGAGAGAGAGGCCTGGAGGAGGGTATGGAAGAAAGAATGGCAGAAAGGATAATCAAAAGAGTAAAAAGACAAAAATATAATATGACATAAGAAAACCAAAGAAAAAAATGGTGGAAGTAAATAATGCATCTACAGTGATATCATTGAATGTGAATGGATTAAACTTGCCAATCAAAAGATACAGGCTGACAGAATGGATTAAAAAAACATGAGCCATCCATATGCTGCTTACAAAAGACTCACCTTAGACCCAGGGATACAAACCAACTGAAAGTGAAAGGTTGGAAAAAGATACTCCACACAAATAGTAGCCAAAAAAAGAGCAGGGGTAGCTATTCTAATATCCGACAAAGCAGACTTTAAATGTAAAAAAGTTATGAGATATGGAAACCATTATATATTAATAAAAGGGACAATTCACCAGGAAGATATAACAGTCATAAACATCTATGCCCTTAACCAGGGTGCCCCAAAATACATGAGACAAACTCTGGCAAAACTGAAGGGAGAAATAGACATCTTTAAAATAATTACTGGAGACATCAACATTCCACTCACATCATTAGATAGAATAACTAGACAGAAGATCAACAAGGAATCAGAGAACTTGAACAATATAATAAAGAAGCTAGACCAATCAGATATATACAGAATGCTGTGTTAAAACTCAGCAGGTTCAAGTGCCTATGGGTTTTTCTCCAGGATAGACCACATGTTAGAGTACAATGCAGCTTTCAATAAATATAAAAAGATTGAAATTATACGAAGCACCTTCTCAGATCATAATGGAATGAAACTAGAAATCAATAATAGACAGTAAAGGGGTAAATTTGCAAATGTGTGGAGGCTAAACAACACAGTCCTAAATAATCAGTTGGTTAAAGAAGAAATTGTAAGTGAAATCAGTAAATATATTGAGATGAATGAAAATGAGAACACAACTAATCAAAACTTGTGGGATACAGCAAAGGCAGTCTTGAGAGGGAAATTTATAGCCATAAATGCCTATATTAAAAAGAAGAAAGAGCTAAACTCAAAGATTTAACTGCACAACTAACGAAAATAGAAAAAGAACAGCAAACGTATCTCAAAGCAAGCAGAGGAGCTGTGGTGAATGCATAGAACAGATTACTGTTAATAAAACAGTGGTGCCATTTCACAAAATTATATTCTTCTCATATCTTCTTATATAAAAACACATCATTTCTCAACATTACACTGTTAAATCGTGTAGCATAATTAGGAAAAACCTGACTGAAAAATACATATTTATAGAACACATGTATGTTTTACTAAATGAGAGCACCTATATTCCCTCCCTGAGCCATCTTTACACAATACTGACCCAACATGGAGCAATAGATTTCTTTCCTCAGGAATGCATGATTCCTATGGTTAATTGTGTGGTTTACTTGAACATATCACAAATCTACCCAGGAGCAGTAGACAAGCCATGTTGGGCTATGTGTGTGGATACACAGTGAAAGATGTTCAGTGGGAGAAAGAAAAGGCCAAGGTAGATGCACAAAGAGAATGTGAAATGAGAAAACAATGTGTGGGAGAGACAGGCAAAGAGAAAAGTCACACACACATAGAGTGCTAGAAACAGAGACAGAAAGAGGCAGAGAAAGACAGAGAGATCACATTCCTGAGAGTTTTTCAACTTTGGTCTCCAGCAGTTTGTGACACAGAAAGAAATCTCCCTGAGTACCTGGGCAGTGCCTAGTGAGTGAAGACAGATCATTATGCCAGACCTTTGGTATTGATGATTGTACTTAAAACTTTTCCTTGTGAAATTTTTATTTTATAAGGCAAAAGATAAAAAGAGTAATGCAGCAGCCACTAATGATTCAAACCCATAAACTAAAATCTCATTTGTGGTTAAGCTTCGCAGCATTGCAATATGTGAAGGGATGGGAGGTTGGGTTGCTGCCAGCATTCTTATTCTTGACCAGAGTGCTAAATGGGAGACCACTTTATATTTACAAACTCATTGTAAATGTTAGTTTATTTACTTTTATGTGTTTTATGTGACATTAATAAGTTGAAAAATCAAAAAGTAAAAATGTATGCGCATATAACCTCATTCCTAATTCTCAAACTATGAAAAGTACACTCCAAATTTAGTGACATATGGATCACAAAAAGAGTAAATCCTAAGAAAATGCATATTTGTAAATTTTGAACCTCCCCAGAATTCAGTAAAAATTGAGAGCAGCAACTCAAGTGTCAACTCATTACTTCTCACTTGAAATGGCAATGTGAAGGCTGTGATACCATGCCTTCATTCTGAAGAGTCCAGAACATGGTAGAGAAGAAGTTAAATGAGGAAACAAGATAAGAAAATATGAGAAAGATTATTCTGTGAGTGTCTCTATGTAGCCGAGAAAGTTTTTTTTTTTTTCCATTTTGTTTTGATTTTTGTTGTTTTGTTTTTTAAATACAGGGGAGTGCTAGTTTCATTGTGGGTTCTTTACTACAAGGTGTCAGGCTACTGGCATCGGGGCTCCATACTGCCAAGGCTTTCTCAGGCTTTGAAGCTCTACTCTTCTGCTTATGCTCTGCAACAGACATTGCTGGAGTATCCAGATCCCTGGGACTCAGCTTGCTGATCCACAGCTGTGTGTCCAGTTAGGGAGACTTTCTTCAAGGATGATCTTGTGATTTCTGCCTGCACCTATTCTACTGCCACCCTTTCTCTTGCTGTGTTAACTACAACACTCTGACTGAGCTCATTCTTTTCTTCATTCCCCAATTCTAGAGGGGTCTGGATGTGTGTGCTCATCTAGCTTAGCATTTGTGTGGGTGACAGGAGGAGGGGTCACACCAGGCTCCTCATCCTTCCTCAAAGATATTTATTCACTCTCCAAATACTCAATTTCTCCTCAGGGCTTAAGGTTTTTGAAATAAAAGTGAAAGATATAATGAAAAAAATTTTTTTTCACTCTCTATATAGCCTTTTTCTCAGGCATTATACATGGAACATAATTAAATAAGAAAACAGAAGGGAGGAAATGACAGAAATAAAAATTAACATCTCAAGTTAGTAGAGAATCATAGTTATTAACAAGTTGAAATTCCTAAAGACAACCCTAAAATAAATATGCAGGGTGTAGACTAAGTAAATTCTAATGACTATATAAAGAAATCCTTTTTAAAATATGCACATATGCATTTCTGTTAAATGGATAATATTAAATGGATGATAAGTCCCCTAACTTTTTCTAGAAAAGTTTTACTTAACCAATAAAAACAATGAATAGATTTTTCTGCAATTTCAGGGAAAACAAAAGCAATTGACATTGGACATATCCTCAAAAGGAATCATATCTAAACATGAGGAAAATTCATAGGAGAATGGAGAAAGAATATCCATACAAGCTTTAAAATATTTAGTGAAACATTGACCATTTCCAAACACATTGGAAATGAATCTGATTACAAAAAATTGGGGTTATCAGTGAAGTATATTAAATAATTGGTAAAAATGAACACTGGTTAATCTTTTGTTAAAAGGAAATTATGCTGGATTTCTAACTAATTTCTTATTGAAAATAGGGAGGATAACCAGGCTTTAAAAGGGAAAAAAATGAAAATATAAAAATGATACAAGTAAACAAAAATGAAAAAAATTCTTGGATTCAGAAAATTTATTCCAAATGATAACAAAATGCAGGATATGCAGGAAAATTTTATTTTGCTGAACAAATTTGAGAAATGTTTGAACTACAAAGAATATTGTGAACAATAATAAGTTTAAAAAGAAATAACCAAATGAGAAAAAAAAATGCAAAATGTCAGCTCACAAAAATGAATCACTGAGTTTAGGATGACACAAAATAAGTAGTCTGAAGAGCTGGTCTAGTTTTATTGTTTATTTTTCTGTTATTTTAAATATTGATTAACCTTTACTGCTGTAAATATTGTTACTTCTACTTAAAATTATCCCATATATATATATGGGATATATATATAGAAATGGACGAATGTTACAGATATTTCTATCTAAACATGTCACATTTCCATTCTTATGAAAGTAATGGTGCAACACTTTATTCATTTGAAAAACAATACTTATGATCTAATTCTATGGGGTTCTGTAAAATGTAAACAGTGTATTCCTATGAAAAATATTACAATTGTATTTCTCTGAAAATCTTTCTTAGGAGTATGTAATGCTTCAAAAACTGCAGACTTAATTAGGTAACAGGCATAAACTAAATCAACATTGACCAAATCATTTTTGAAAGAGCAAAATGTCATAATTCTTACTATGCTGTGAATCCTCAGGAATTGCCTGATAGAGAGGGGAGTCAAACATGAGCAACACCCTGGATCCCTGAGCCCTCACTGTTCTCCCCTCCTCTCCCCTCAGGAGACTTGATGATGCAGGGGTTGCCCTGAACCTCCCCAGCCTCTGCCCTGGGCTGCATGTGGAATAGTGGAGGCAAAAGAACCATTTGGGGAAAGCTGGATTTTACCATCACTTTCTGACAATTTTGGCCTGTTGTGCTCATATTCATGTCTTAGCCCGTTGAGCTCCTATTGGTAGCTACATCTGCCAGGCAACTTTCTTGAATTTTTCTCTCAGAGTACTTAATCTGCCTTTGATAGTAAGAATGAGTACTCTCCAATTTATTTTCCAGGTGTTCTACTATCTTTCTGTAACTGTCAAGCTGTGTTGTGTAAAAGCGATGTTTTCACACGCATTTAGTAATTTTTTCCCCTCAATTTCCAATTGGTCAATTCCCTGATGGAGAGATTCACAAAGAAGTTGCATGAGCTGTCATTGATTTCTTCAGGAAAGATTTACAGTTTCTTGTGAAGTTTTTGAATCTACTTTTCTAAGTGTTCATTTTCATGCTGAAGAAATGCTTGCTCAGTTTCCAGATATTTGTTTTGAGAAGTAAGTGCTTTGTTGATTTGACTTTCCTTACAAAATTTTTATGTATCACTTGCTTTTCCCTTTCAAGTCTGTTTAAAGAAATACCTGAGATCATAACATCAATGAAATTTGGTACATTCACATCTATCTGATAAGGCATTCTCCTTTTTCAGATTCTTTCCTTTCTTCTAATCCCAAGTTGATAGCATGCCTGCAATATTTCCCACAGACAGCAGTCACATTAATTATCTTCTGAGGTTTCAGTCAGAGGTTTTAACTGTTTCCCTTTATCACTGACAATATGTTCCCTCTGCATTCAGGTATTTTCAAGCTTTTTTTCCTGTTCCTTTAGTTCTGCTCACTTTCATTCCATGTGACATCTTCCAAGGCAACCAGCTTTTAAGGTTTCCAGAAGCTGACCATTTTCATTCAAACCAGTAAGTGTTTCTTCCTGGCATTGTTCTCCATTCATCTGAGATACACTTAAGATGTTTTTTGCCCCAGGCAGGTCAGAGTGGAGAGATTTGGATAAGAGACTGTGTCTGTCCTTGTAGATGAGGCATCATCATTCTGTTGAATGAAAATTTAGTGAGTTCACTTGTCTGTTCTTTGTCCAGAAGGTCTACTACATCTCCCAGTGAAAAGAAAAACCCATTCGCATTCTTATTTAGTGCTGCTAAGCACAGAGTTTGTAACATTGGAAGACTGGTCTCCACAGCAGGCGCCCTGAGCTTTTTACACAAATTAGTTATCTGTTCAATCTTCTCACTGACTTTAAGATATTCTTTACATTGAGCAGAAATGTGCTTGGCTAGCTCTTTCTCCCTCAAACTACATCTCCGACCTTGTACTGTGATAACAACCAAAGCAGCACATACTAACATTTCCAAGAGAAAGTCAAACAGATCTGGGCCGTATTCCCAGAATTGAGGCATGACTATCAGAGCTCTGTACAGTGGCTCCAGGACTAACTGCAAAGACATATTTACAATCCTCAGCAGGCCCTCCATGGCCCATTAGGGCCCACAGCACTGCTACTGATGAGTTGCTTGTGGGCTTTAACTGCCTGCTTGGAATCCCATGAGTGTTCTATCAGTAACAAAAACTAGTGCCTGGATACTGGTTGAGACCATCAGTGGGGCTGGTAGAGGAGTGACAATTATTGCTCCCTATGTTTTCCTGGTCACTGTAAGCAAATAAATGTTTTTTATTTGTAAAATATATTTTGGAGAAAAGGAGAAGGCTGATTATAGCAAGCACAGACTACCTCATGAGCGGAGACCAATCTAAGCCTAGGTGGCTCATTGTAAACCTAAGGAATCCAAGCAGAGCTGTGCTATCACCATTCTCACACATGAGCGTCTCAGGGTATTCTGTGGTGGTATAGTGTGGGGCACTCTGCAGTGGAGCATTCACATGTCCTTGCCCAAGGGTAAAGCTATATATTCTCCAGTTGTATCATTTTATCTGCAGCTTTCTATTTTGCCCACAAAGGACCCAGTATCTCTACACTTGGGGCAATTTCCTTGTATTTTAGTATTTGGGTTTTTTTTTGTTTTCTTTTGTTAGACCAAGTGATTTGACTCAGAGGTAAGAAGGACCCTAACAAAGGAATAAATTCACTGTTCTGATTTCAATTACAACTCTATTATAATTTAGAGAAAAGCAAAAATAGCAAACCTAATCAGCTTCATTGGGGAAGTATTATTATATGCATATAGGCAAAATTGTTTTTCCAGACACTAGAATCACTTAATTACTTGTTACACAATCAGAATATGTGCTCAAGTGTATTACTTTGTAATTAAAACAAACAGTGTGTGAATTCATGTAGACCTTTCCAAAAAGGGCTGGGAAGTGACTGTAACTCTCTACATATGTAACTCTGAAAGTATATGTGTGCCAAAGTCATACATGGAACCACCCTGCCAGCTGACAATGGGACATGACCTATCGTAGTTGGCAATTGCTTAAACCGAAAGAGGAAGTAACAAATTTAAAATTAACCAAGATATGAATATGATAGACCACAAGAACTTATAAAAAGTGTACACATTGAGGAATCATGGGACATTTTATAAATGATATTGCATTGAACAGCAGGTCTAATGAGAAACTTTCAACAAAATAAAGCCTTTGAATGCACTTCTTTCTTCCCCTTTAACTACTAAAGAAAATTCCCAGGCTTGCTTGAAGACACTATTGCTATTACTGATTTATATGAGTTATAGTAATTACTATTAGTAAATATTGACTAGCCTATATTAATTTTATATTTGGAAATTTACATGCAAATAGATTTTAAAAAAACAGTGTATGATTTATTCATGAAGTTTTTTGCATCAATATTTTTAAAAAGAACTTTCTTCTCATCATGCATTGTAATAGAGTTCTGTTATACAAAATAAAAGAAGAAACCTAGCAGGACCCTTGGCATCTCCTGTTTTTTCCTTATCTAAATGCTCTCCTGAAGGTTTCTTGCTCTTCATCTTTTCATCAATGGTGTTTTTAAATCTTCCTCTTTGCTCACATTCTTTCCACTTTTCTTTTGTCTATTCTTGCATGTCCATCCACTTTCAAGATACATGATTGTGCTTACCAACAGACTTATAAATGTGTATCTTCAGGCCTCACATTTTCTTTAGCTTTTGATATATATAATCATATCTGCATCCAACATCTCTAGGACTTATCTCATAATGCCATCAGTAACATACACAGTTTCTATGACCTTAAATGTGTCTAACTCAGCCTCAATTCCTGACATTTCCTGCTTCACATCTATACATTATGAATGCTTAACTCTTCTATAGTCTCACAATGTATTTGTTTTTGTTTCATGGTGTTGAATTGTGTCTCTTTCTAGCTTTATCTCACCTACTAGTCTATAGGCTCTTGATAATAGGGGGTCTTTCTTATCATCTTTGAAAGCCATTGCCTAACTCAGTGGTTAATATTTATAAATTTATTCTAATTTAAATTAATTCTCCATATGAATAACCCCATATGCTTCATTTGTCAAAATTTTAAGCAAAGAATAGAAGAAATTTGCTGAAGGAAGAGCTCCTTGAAGTGAGCATTTTCTGTTTTAATTTCTCAGGGACTCCAGGGTCACCTACAGCACCTCATTGTTTCACTGCAGTCCAGTCTTTTCATTTTAGTATAAACTCACTGCCAGTTTTACTCAGACCAGTTACATGAAGAGTTTCTCCTTAAACTAAATAAAAATTCAGAATACATAGCTTTCCTACATTTTCTCAGTGATCTATAACAAGAATATACAGCATTAAGAGATTTGAAATGTTCACCTATTTTTGATGCTGAACAAATTATGTTAATAAAAAATATATACTTTTCCCCAAGAATCTATATTATCACAATAATAATAATAATAGAGCATGCCTATGTCTATCTGACCTTTTAGAGTAACATGTGGCTTATGAAATGAAATGTCATGTCAGGAAACAGATGTGGCTCAAGCGATTGGGCTCCCATCTACCATACTGGAGGTCCAGGATATGTTTCCTGGGGCCTCCTGGTGAAAGGCAAGCTGGCCCATGTGGGAAGCTGGCCTGAGTGGAGAGCTGGCCCACACAGAGTGCTGGCCCACATAAAGTCTTCATCTTTGCAGGAGTGCTGGCCCATGCAGAAAGCTGGTGCAGCAAGATGCAACAAAAAAAGACACAGAGGAGAGTCAATAAGAGATGTAGTAGATCAGGTTGCTGAGGTGGTGCAAGAAATTGAATGCCTCTCTCCCACTCTGGGAGGTCCCAGGATTGGTTCTCAGTGCTGCCTAAAGACAAGACAAACAGACAGAGAAGAATTCACAGAGAGTAGACAGGGAGCGTAAAACAATGAAGGGGGGGATAAATAAATAAAAAATAAATCTTAAAATTTTTTTTTAAATAAAAAAAAATGTCATGTCAACAAAGTATGTTAAAACATATTTGTTTTTCCAGAAGGTTATCAATGACAATATGGCAACTGCATTTTATCTGGGTTTCCTTATCACTTGTTAATGTAATACTCTTCCTACACAATTTAAAACTAACTTTCTCTGGTTAACAAAAGTATTATTTACCAACTAAGAACTCTTTTGTCAGCTTCTGACAGGCTTAGGGATTAGTGTGACACTAGCAGAGGATTTTTCCAAATAAAAGGTTTTATGTACAGGCTATTGTGCTAGACCCTAAATCTTTGTTTGGTGGTCCCTAGAAAAATTGGAAATTTTTAAATTTACTTTTGGTAACTTATCTTTTTTAGCTCCCCCAAAAAAACCCTCTGTGATTATGCTTAAAATGTTTAGAAGCCATTACAAAAGGTTTTTTCATCAAGCATTCACGAAATAATTTCTAGTAAATTATAAAATATATCCTCTGAAGTATTTTCAATCATAATAACAGATAATCATTAAGAATAACAAAAATTTCCACAAGAAATCACTCATCTTCTTTCATGGATAATCCATTATTATCATGCATTATATATTGTTTTCCAGACTCACACCCACTCATAGAAACACACACACATATATACACACACGTGCAGCCACAAGGGAGGCTAATGGAGTTTCTCTTTTTGTTTTTACAAAATTGAGGCAATGTTATATTCATCTATGCAAATTTTCTCTCCCCTAAACCATATACTATACATCCCTTCATGCCCATAGCATAGATTTAACACTTTTTAGCCACTATATACTAGTTCCCATATCACAATCTATGTAACATTCCCTTCTTTATGGACAATCAAGTTTGTCACAAACTTTTGGATGCCTTTTATTTCTCTGGAATTTATATTCAAATGAAGACATACTAGGTCAAATATTTATTTTCTTAAATTTTCAATTAATTGTAGCATATGAATATGTAAGAAAGAAAAATGATTACCATTCCACACAAAAATGTATGAGAGTTTCCTTTCTTCACATTCATGATAGCACTGGATAGTATCTTCTTTTTAACTTTTGGTAATATGGTAGTTAAATGATGATATGACATTGTTGCTTTAATTTGCATTTCCCCAAGCAATGGTGAGGATGAGCATTTTTCACAATTATTGATTTCATGAGATTGTTTTTATTCATTATAATTAGACAACTTTTATATTGGCTTGATTTCCCTTATTGGTTTTTAAGAACTCTACATATGTTAGTTATATTAACTCTAAGTATGTTAATTGTATAAACCATCAATCCACCATTTGTGTGGCAATTTTTCTCATTCTACCATTTGTCTTATGAACTACAAAACTTTGAATAAGAAAGCACATGAAGATGGATACAATTTGATCTATCATAGAGGAAGTGATTCTTACCTTGTAACAGAATTTCCCAGGGTACTTTATTTATATATCTAACATATAATTAATTTAATCCATATTTGCTGATTTGTAATCTGCATTTATGTAACTGGATGCAATAAGGTGGTAGAAACTAGACAATGTGGGTGTAACAATTCTAAGACTATCCTAAACTGATAATTTCTACTTTATGTGATACTAAATTTACACTAAATTACACAAATATATAACATAAACAGCTTGATTAATTTTACAAGGTAAACATACCTGTGTAACCACCACCCATTCAAATGTAGAATGTTATCACATCTTTATTTAAAAACAGACATAGAGAAGGATATATAGATGTAGATGTAGATATAGATGTATAATCTATAGATATATAGAGATCTAGAGATAGAGAGATATTTTAGGTGCATTGAGAAAAGAAATAGTTTGTGACATCAGCAGTCCATTCCCAGAAGCAAGTATTTCATTCATTCTTGTGGTCAGAGTCTCCTTTTGGACTTGATTGGTGACAAATTCATTATTATGGATCTTTCCTGTATCTTGTCTTTGCCTATTCCAGGGCACCATTCCTAGTTAGCAGCTTATATAGAAAGCTAAAGTTTTGAGTTGGCTGTTTATTCATAGTCCAAATAAATGTGATATTCAGTGCATTTTTCCCTACTCAGTCCCTTCCCATAAGTCTTCTCTCCATATTTCTAAGATCAGTCCACACCATCAGAAGAAAGATGAATGTAGACTCATCAAGAAATCTCCCCCAGATTTTTTCTACCAAACTTGAGTCACACTTCTCATTGATTGATCATAAACTTAGATAACTGGAAGTAGGGACCAAATCATTATTGGCAAATTTACTTATCTTCTCCGCAATCCTAGGAATTCAATTTTTTTATGACCAGGTCACAAGCAGCCATGTTAATAGTTTTGCTTTCTTTTCATTGTAGTTGCTGTGTATGAAGAAATTTTGATGTCTTTATCCCAAACCACCACAAAGCCAGCATGAATAACATTTAAAGAATTCCCATTGTAAGAAGTATATACAACGTACAGGGTGAGGCAGCCTGGTAAAAAACAGATGGTTTAATAATGGTGAATATCAAGGAAAATGATGGAATTGAGGATAACAGTAAGAAGATGGTGATGAAAATTCTTTTCATCTAAGGACGGGCAATGTAACAGAAACCACATTGGTTACAAAAAGTCCATATATATCATTTGTTTGGCTCATATTATATTTGTTTTGTTCCTGTCATAGGGTCCATACTAATGATGGGCACATATTAGATACTTAGCATGTTTGACAGATTATCCATTTTAATAATTTTCTATGTCAACAAAATGATTCTAAGATCCTTCTCTCTCCCTAACATGAACACACTACATGAAGTTGAGAAATTTTCACATCTATAAAATTATTTCATTATTTCTGACTCCCTTTACACTTGAGTCAGTAATTAGGCTCTGTAAATGACAGCAACAGCAGCAACAATACAATTCCAGCCCATTATTTTCCCCATTCTCAACACTTAGTACTGTTTTGTAGAACACTACAGTAAATGTTATTTAATTAAAAAGCTTTACACTGTAACTTCTGATATAAGCCTTAACTTTGCCAAATATTTTACAAAGTTACCTAATGAAGTCAGAGCACCTTTTACTGGATTACAGACAGGATTTGAGTGGTCATCATTTTATTCCATGAATTAGTTGAATTTTCATATTTGTATTTCATATAATGAAAATGAATTATTTTAGAGAAAAAATTAGAATGTAGACTCAGAAAATTACAATCAAACTGTTTGTGTATGTGCATTTGTATGTGTGTATTTGTAAGCTCACCCCTGAAAATACTTTTTGAAAATATAGAGCATGTTAATTTATACATGAGAGGTCTAATCTTTATATTAATTTCTGACATATTTATTCCAACATCCTTTAATCCCCAAAAGACTTTTATTAATTGTGCTAAATATATGTGAACAATCCCTCATTCATTTGAGAATATTTCATTTGGGCAATAGTCCCAATGAAGAGCCTAATATCTCTAAAAATCATTTTAATCTCTGCCCAACATTTAAGTAGAAGACATATATTTCATCATTTTATCTATCTACACAAAGTGATTTACAAAGAGTTATTATAGTAAAGAGGGTTTCAGAATATTTGAAATAACTTTTAAAAATTAAAAGTAAAAAATGAAAAATACAGATTAAAAAGAGGAGAAAATCATAACCACAATTAACATTTTTGGTGTCTATCATTCAAAAATTATTTGATACAAAAATGACATTTGTTATTCTATTGCATTTAATTCTATCTCTTAGCTACAATAAAGCATGAATATTTACTGTTAGTGGATGTATTGCTACATTTTAACAGTGTTTAGAGTGTTTTATTCCTAAGATCAATCATAAATATTGTATCAATCATCTTTTATTGGGTACTTTTAAAAATCATATTTTAAAAGAAATGCTCTCATATAGTCCCTTGTGCTTAAGCATTTCTTTAAATTTTCCTTTAAGATAATCTTGCAAAGGTGGGATGGTTGTAGTAGCCAAAACACATGTGTACTGTTGAGAGAAATTTGACAGTTTCTCATTTCCAGATTCTACCAGAACGTTCACACCTCTAAGGTTAAGAAGGTCTCCAACTCTCTGTACTTCTGACAACTCTAAAACTATTTCTTTCAAATATGGTAATACAATTTTTATTTAGTTGAACTTAATCCCAAATTATCATAACAGAATATCCAAAGACACACAATATAAAAACTTGTCAATGTAATTAGTTTATGAATGTGTCATTTAAAAAATTGTGATATTTAAAAATACAGTCACTGTCAATTTCACTTTCAATCACATGGTTGTAATTTTCTGCTATTACAAATAGCAGAAAAAATGTTACAATTTCTATATTTTTCCAAATGGGCACCAAAATATAATTCTCTCTCTCCATAGATATGTATATCCAAAGTGACAATTTTTTGGTGAAGTATACTGCCACTAAGAAAGAACAATTGCTTGTTTACAATATTTTTTTTCCATAATGAAATTTTACCTTTTTAGGTTGAGACAAATGGACATTATATGAGATCAGGTTTTGAAATCATATCTAGCTTTCTAAAATATAATCTGCATTGTAAATAAGGAAACACCACCAACCTCTTAAGAAATTTATAAGACTGCCAATTTCATACCAGGCCCCTGGGGGTTGCCTCCCCAAAACCCATGATCAGGATTACCCATGTGGGTCCACAGCCTCCATGGTAACCCCCAACCACAGTTAACTCTAACAAATGTAACCGTATAACCAAAGGAGGTTCAAGAGATTCTTCTTTGAATGAATCACATGTCTTATTTTCTCTTGTGTAATTACCTAGAAGTGGAATGACTGTGTCATATGGGAGTCACATATTTTACCTTTTGTAAATCGATAATTTTCCAAGATGCACCATAACCCCATCAACAAATTTGGAATGGTCAAATTTTTAAAATTTTAGATGCAGTATAGTGATATCTGATAGTGGTAATAGGTTGAATTTCCCTAAAGACAAATGACGTTGAACATATTTTCTTGTGCTTATTTCCCAATTATATATTTTCTTTCTTTACATAGGAAAATATATTGGTTAATTATTATTTATTTCAGATGTCAATTTTTACATTGTATAGTTAATAACTCAAATTTTGTATGCATTATTTTGTTTATTTTTAAAATATGTGAAAACTAGTTTTTTAGAATGGTCAAGGTCAGTGTAGAAAGTTTGAAAATCTTATTAGCAATGATGGAGACACGCTCATAAAACCTTGTTTACAACTGTATGCACAGGAATGCATGAAAGCAGATACTAAAGTAGAATTACAAGGATATTTTGGGCTCCCATTTGGAAACTTAAGTGCTTATCCCTATACATACTTAAAGAATATCTCCATAAACGCTGCTGCCCTATAAGACATTTTCTTTACAGGAATGACTTGCAGAGTTACCTAACAGAGCTCTAATATACATTTCTCCCTCTCAACAAAAGTACATATGCAATGGACATTAAAATTTACATTTCCATGTGCTTTGCCATCATGATTGTATGTAAGGCATCTGAATATTCTCTAAAAGTATCTTCAAGATGCATTTCAAATAATTTGGGAAATGGGTGAAGTAACAAAATAATAGAAAATTAGTAATACATGCAAATAAGCCCTTGAATTTGTTTATAGCAATAAGTCAAAATGATGGCTTCTTTTCAATGAGAACAACAAATAGCAGATTCCTTTAAATGTAGGATTAGTATAAAAATATATTTAGAAATTAGAAAAATATTTCTTTCTTAATGATGTAAAAGGATAAGTATTGAGGGAAGCACATCATGTTAATTGAATTTAGTAAATCTTTAGATATTTTGTATATTGCTTTATGGGCACCTCATACATTTTTGTATTAAAAAAATTATACAGATACTCCAAAGATGTGAGAAAGAAAAACATGATACAGCTCCCTAATTCAACAAAAAATAAGAAGCTAATATTTTAGCATCTAATATCTAAAAGGCAATTGTTGGGTTTGCAGCAAAACAAAACTGGGCCCATAAATATGTATGGTTTGCTGCTAACTCCCTATACCTGATCCCCTTTCAATGAATGCACTTTGGTGGAAATGTGTCTTCCATAGTACAGAAGATACCATTTTTCTTGGGGCAATGAGCTGTGTAAAATGTCAGCTTCATGCTGAACTTGGATGGATACCAGACCAAAGAAAGAAAAGTCCAGCTTGTCCAGTACTGAGCATTTATTTATGGGGGCTTACATTGGTGGTGGGAGGATGAGATGGTTCTGAGCCTGGTCATGGCCTGATCCTTTTCTTTGGAGTTGGGAGGAGAGAAGGTACTTCCTAGGTTCAACATCTGCTCTCCCCACCAGACTAGAGGGATCTTTTATAATGCATGGCTACATGAAGCTAGTAAATCAGATAGGGGGAGGGGGATGATTTCTAAAGAGGGCAGTGCATTGCTCAGGAACTAAAGGTACATAGCTTGAAGGTGATTATAGTGCATGGGGTGGGGGGGTGCACATGACTTTTACAGGCAGATGATCACAAAAGAACAGATATTCTCAGTAGGGCAGAAGTTATACATTGACAGTAATTACTTATAGGGTCATTTTTAAGTGGTTAATCAAGCAGTTCAAAGAAACAGATATCCTTACAGGCTGCTGGAAGAACAGGTTAAGTATTCCCATATGATTTCTACTGATCAGTCACAGGTTACAGAGGCTTGCTTTTTAACTACTTAGGAGTGCTGCTGTGATCTGGGGAGGGGGAAAGAGTGGCAACGGTTGTGGGGAGAAAATACAAAGTCATTTACACCACAGGTGTTATAGAATATAAAAATCCAAAATACAGGAGTGATAAGTTATGGAATTATTCAGATGCCAGGTATTCATTTTCCTCCATTGTTGGAAAGTCCAACCAGGACAAAGCTAGTAGAAGAAATGGGGGTTAGACACATCAAGGTGAGTTTGCAGAACCTTGAAAACATGAGGAATGTCAACTGGCTACTCTGAGGGAGACTGTGGTTCCTAAGAGACTCATAGATTTGGGTTGAGTGTCACATTTCTCTTTGGGTATATGTTATTATGCAGATACAGGGGCAGGGGGCAAGCAGTTCACTGGAGAGCTGACATCATTGATCCCTTAGTGTGAAAAGTACTGCTCTCAGAACTTCTTGTACATTAACCTCTGTGTTCCACACCACACTCTATGAGGCAAGGGGTAGCATTAATGTCATGATATATGGAGAATAAGTGGAGAACCCATGCAGGGGTTAGTGAATTGAGAGATGATGGGAGACAGAAGGAGATGGGGATCTGAGCCTGGGGACAATGACTGGGATCACAAGTACAGTCCTGTGTGTCATCGTAATTTCCAAAATGCAAATAGGTCCCTCTGTCCCCTTTTTAGCAAGTCAGGATCAGAATGACATAGCCAACTCAATGGAGACAAAAAGAGTGAATCAGAATATGGAGACCAATTATCAGGCAGAACTCAATGTGAAGAAACCCACTGATCCTGTTAACATAAATATTTCCTTTAAAATGTGGGGTATTTTAAAAGTTTTATGAAGAAAATCAAGCAAATGAAAAAGTCTTCAATAGAAGCAGGTGTCTTTACAGTGAGAAAATGCAGTTTGAAAGTGAGGTTGAAAGCTTCAGGTGAAAATCTGAATACTGCCTGAATAACATCAAGAATATGAAATGTTACTTCATCAAAAAATCAATGGAGGGCAATTAACTCTTAGAAATAAGGGAGACAATTCCCAAAATATATGAACATGAGCTTTATACATCAAAAGCTTGTCTCCTAAAGGAAAAGAGCCAAAGATCTGGAGAAAAAAATTGGAAATCACCATTTCTGATAATAGTGGTTTAGCTCCTATGAGGAAAAAGCTCAAGAAAGTTGGTTGGTAGTTGTGTTGACTGAGGGAAAGCACAAAGATCTAAGAAAAGAAAATAGTCACAACAGGCAAAAAGTGGCAGAATTAGAGATGAAAGCCAGCATTTTGCAAGTGGCTCCTTTGCGCTTACTACCACATCCAGCCCAGAGCAACCACCCATGAAGGCCAGGACATCCTCTTCCCTGGGGAGCAGGAGGGTTCTGCTCTGAGTACTTAAGAATCCAGGGTGAAGTGCAGATTTGATTCAGGTGTGCAGCTGCCAAACCCGGAGCAGGACATCTGATGAGTTTTTCTCTCAAAATAATTCTGACTCATTTTTTTTTAGTTTAACTTATTAATTAATCAATACTATTTTTGCTCTCATTGAATTTCATATAATTATAAACTCTTAATGTTTCCAGAATATAGTATAATTAATTAATATAATTCTTAAGACTATTTCATTTTCATTTATTGGACCATCTAGAGTCAAATCCTGGAAGTGTGGTATTTTAATGTAACTGCTTGCTCCACTATTACTTCACCCATACCCATACCATACTTCACATGACCTTCATGTGAACATGTTGAAATATTAAAGAGCACTTCTAAATGCTATGAGGCATGATAATTATCAGTAAACATGAGTTCGTATTTATTTCAATATAAGTTAATTTGTGTTTCAGGGTTTTGTTTTGTTTTTTCATTGTTTGAAAACCAATTAACCTACAAGCAGTGCCATGCCATCTAACCCATTCCACACTCACACATGTTTCAGATTATAATCCTGGGACAGGCTGCAGTGGAAGACTTGGGTGCCCATTTCCCTGGGTATACACTTTATCCCCCAGATATAAATAAAGAATAAAGTTGCCTCTTTAGTCTGGAAGTCTGATATTGTCTACAAAGATTAGAGAAATTTCACTTCCTTTGGTGCAATCTGCCTCTTTTGTGTTTTGTCACAACAGATGAGCATCCACCAAGGGAAAGGGCCTCAGCAAAAGTATTAACACCTTACTTGGGTTTCAACTGTAAGAATTTGGGTGAAATCAGTCAGAACTGGTAGTGCCTTCCTATTTCATGTGCTTTCAGTGAAGCCAGTGTGTCAGAGTTTAATCCAAGTATCCTGGATGGTGGAGATTTTCTACCAATTGTGAGTGAGTGATCCAGGATCCTTCCATCATGTTGTCCTGGCATTTTCAGCCATCCTGCATGTCCTCCAAAATGGTCCTGAGGATGGACTTGAAACCACCCAGGCTTCTTCAGAAGTGAGGTTACAACTGTAGAGGGAATAGATTCTAGTTTCTCTCTGGTAGATTCGGACTCAGAGCTCTCTTTTCCATCACCTGAGACTGTGTTATGAGGAACTCCATTTGTGGAGATGAAAGGAGAGAATCATCAGCAGAGGCTGGTCTGAAGTTGTTGGTGTTTGCCAGGGTCCAGGCCACAGATTTCCCTATGACATGGAATATTGACACTCAGATTAGGCATAGTGCTAAAGTCAGGAATTGGCCAAATGAATAATGAAATACATTTTTAATTTGAAGGGAATTGCCACTTAAATTTTTATAACCTGTTTCTAAAAGTAAAGTACTGATTTGGAAGAGAGGAGAATGCTTTTCTGCCTTTTTTGTGAATGATATATCTATTAGCAAATCCTTTGTGTTTCGAGTACTGCTTAGGGTATTTAAAGAGAAACCAAATGCTTTAGTGTCCTTAAGTAAAGTCCTTGATATTCTGATAGTTTGGGTTTCAGGCAATTAAATGGTGGAGAGATAGAGAATGTCTTATTTTGCCAGTTATGAGAAATAGCCCAAATTGGTTGGCTTAAGCAAAAGGAATTTATTGTATGACAGTTTCGGGACTAGAAATCCAAAATCAAGGTATTGGCAGAGCTTGCCACATGACATCTCTCTCTTCTTGTGTCTGTGCCTCTGGTTTCGGCTGACTTTTAGCTTCAACTGACTCAGTGTCTTCTAATTTCTTCTGAGTCACATGAATTAAGACCCACGCTATTTAAAAAAATGGAATCACAAATCAACATTTACTGAGATAAATATGATGACACTTTTACTGATTTCTTATCATATCTCATAGCATATAGAAGCGGCCTTTAATATTTCAACTATCTCCCCCTGGTCATGTTAAAGTTCAATTATCGGGGGCGGATGTGGCTTAAATGGTTGGGCATCATTTCCCATATGGAGGGACCTGGGCTTGATCCCAGGGACCTCCCAGTAAAATAAAGAAAAATATAGAAGGTGAGCACATGTGCCATCAGTCCCCACAAGTGGGTGAGCCCCCAGGCCTCAGGAGTGGGTGAGCTGCCAGGCCCCACCTAACCATGCAGCTAGATGATGTCTTAACAAGAAAGTGACACAAGGAAGAGCCAAGAGGAGACATGTCACACACACACAAAAAAAACAAGCAGGAACTGAAGTGGTGCAGGTGGCAGAATGCCTCTCTCCCACATCAGAGGTTTCCAGGATCAAATCTCAGTGAAGACATGAGAAGGATGAGAGGAGAGAACAGGAAACAGACACAGAGAATTGCCCAACGAATGGAAACAAAACAGTAAAAATTGGGGGGGGGGTGTTAAAATGGATAAAAAGTAAATAAATAAATAAATCTTTTTTTAAAAGTTCAGTTATGGTTTTAGTAATAGTTGATCCATCAATTGAAATTAAAATGCATCACTTATTTGATGCATATCTAGAGGGTCCTATGAAGTAGAAATGATATATTCTTAAAAATCCTATTAAAAACATGTCTATTATGGAAACAGTATGTTAGGAATTATAATTATATAAAACCTCAAAAAAGAAAGAGTTTTGCATCAATTAATTAACAAGTTAAACTAAGAAACATTGATCATAATTATTTTAAAGAGAAAATAAAGCACATGTCCTCCTGGGCTTTTGGATGCTCCTGAATTGGCAGCTGCAAGCCCAAATCACACCTGCATATCACCCTGGATCTTTCTGCCATCACAGCTTATTCTTCCTAGTCTCCTGTGGACCTGATGATCCCAAACATGCCTTGACCCTCTCAAGCCACTTCCTGGGCTGAATGTGATAAGTAGGTTCAAAGGGGCCACCTGGAAAATGATGAATTATTAATTTTAACTATACGGTGTTTTATTCTTTAAAACATATCATGTCAAATCTATTCCACAATTAATGTCTATTCTAATATGAATAATAATATTCCAGATTTTAAAAGATATTCTATTTATATCTGCATTAAAAACAATTTCTAGGGATGGAAAAATATTCTAGATCAGAGATATTAAAAGCTTTTTAACACTGATCATCAATTTATGCAAAGAAAATCATTTGTGTGAAGAGTTTTTAGTTGAAGATGGTGTGAGGGATCTGAAGCCCTAAATCCCATTTCTTCACAGGGCAATTTGGAAAACATGGCTGGAGGGCTGTTGGAAGCTCAGATGTCAAGTAGGCATAGCTAGTAATATAAATGTATCTTTCTGGTTAGCTACAAGTTTATTGGGAATAAAGGTGTCTATGGCATGAAGGCTGTATTGATCATTAGGGAGGAACTGCTACCTTTTGCACTGAAGAATTTGGGTCTAGTTTTTCCAGGTGGTCTATTTTAAAGAGAAGCCAACAATACATTTTTTCTGTCCTTGTTATTTACTTATAGTTTTAGCAAAATATCCCAATTTTCAATGCTGACAACTAATTCAAATTTTTAGAAAATTCATTGCATAGGCCAAGCAACAAATTCTATAGGGCAGCTGCCAATTGGCATTCTGTGGTCAAGATCAAGGTTTTCACTTTATAGATGAAGGAATGGAAGATCTTAGTGGTTACCAGAAGGTCTGCAGTGGGGCCTGCGGGTGAGGAAAGATTAAGTCGAACATCAGGAATTTTCAAGGCATTAGTATTGTTCTACTTGATATTGCAGTGATGGATAGAGACCACTATATATTTTGTCAAAACCTATAAAATTGTATGGTACAAAGTATAAACCATATTATAAGCTATAAACAATGGTTAGTAACAATGCTTCACTATTTGTTCATCAATTGTAACAAATGTACCACACTCATATGTTATTTAATGGGGGAAAATGGGAGATGGGTAGGGGTATATGGGAATCCCCTATATTTTCAATGTAACTTTTCTGTACTCTCAAATTTCTTTAAAAATAAAGTTTTATTAAAATGTCTTTGTGGCTTAAATGCAGCTGGCCTCTATTCTTTGAACTCAGTGTCTATATGAATTTTACCTAACAAACTGCCCTTTGGTTTGAGAAGAGCACTGGCTTAATCATGTAGAAGATAAGAGTTCATGTTTTGTGATTAGTCAGACTTTTTCTGGAGTCCCAGCTCTGGGCTCCATTGTGTTTCTCCTTCCTTATTTAAAATGAAAGTGTGAAAATACTTATCTTATAAAGATATGGTATGGGATCAATGGGCTGTTGAATGTCAAAGAGTAGTCATTGCTTATTTAGTGAATACTTTTGTTAAATTTAGATTGTAATGAAAATTTTGACATGAGATATTTAGAAAAGAGAAAATTCAGGTCTAATCAGCTTCACTGGGAAGCATAACAATACACATGTATATATTTTGCCTTTCTTGGCTTATAGAATTAATGCCTCCAAACATTATTTCACAAAAAAGGTATATACCTCTTATATATTATTTTGAAATCAGTACAAAATAATAACAATGGAGTTCATGTGGAAGTTTCCAAAGAGAGATGAGATGAGATTGTTTTCTATATATGTAACTCTAAGAATCCATGTGCATTGAAATCATACAAGGTGACCTTCTCTGACAAATCATAATGGGTGATTAAATATCTCAGTTTTACCTTTATTGTTTTGAAACATGTTTAATCTGGGAAAAAAAGGAACTGAAGTTCAACACCAGGAACAGATGAATATAATTCATTAAAATGAGACCAACAATGAATAATGAGGAAACTGGCAGATTCTTTTAAAGGAGGTCATGTTGAACAATGGCTTTAATGAGAGAGATGATAAAAAGGAAATCTTTGACAGGAACTCATAAGTTACCAAAGAAAATTCCTAGTTTTGCTTCAGGCCACTCAGAATCCTCAATGTTATTTCTTGGAAACCACTTTCTTTGGAATGGCACTGACATCCTTCAGTAAAATGAAAAGGGCATATACCAGTGAAGAACTATAATAAACAATTTTTTTTAGAAGTGGAACCCATTATGTGAATTAAATAAAGAAATGATTAAAGGTTCTAATTCACTATGTTGAGGTTCATTTCTTAAAATCAAGTGCATAGTTCTCAGAAGCAGAATACAAACAAAAGTATCCCTGGAAGTACCTTTCAGAAAATCCTTTTCATCATTGACATTACATGTGATATTTAAACAGCAAACAGCTTGCCTCAATAAAGCAACATAACAAATTTTTAGTGATGAATTCTGAAATACAGAATAGAGTAAAAGCCAAGTTGGCAAACATAGTTGAGTATTTTAATTTCATAATTGCAATAAATATTACTAAAGAATTGAAATATATGTGTTCATTTTATTTTGTAATTTTTATTTCAAATGGGTCCCTATATTTTGGGCACTGTCAGTGAAACAAGATAAGTAGGATAGTTCACATAAAAAGTCATTTCATACATATTAGACTGGCCTCTATTAAAAAGTTGGAAAACTGTCAATGTTGGAGAGGATGTGGAGAGATAGGAATGCTTATTCCCTGTTGGTGGGAATGTAGAATGGTACAACAACTGTGGAGGACTATTTGGCAGTTCCTAAGGAAACTGATATAGGCTTGCTATGGGACCTGGCAATAACATTCTTAGGTATATACCCAGAACTTAGAGCAGTGACACGAATAGATATCTGCAAACTGATGTTCATAGCAGAGTTATTCACGATAGCCAAAAGTTGGAAACAACCCAGATGTTTATCAACTGTTGAATGGATTAACTAATTGTGGATTGTACACATGATGGAATATTATGCAGCAGTAGGAAGAAATGGAGCTATGAAACATATGGCAGCATGGATGACCCTGGAGAACATTATGTTGCGTGAAGCAAGCCAGACACAAAGGGACAAATATTGTGTGATTGCCCTATTATGAACTAAATATATTATGTGAAATATAAATTTATGTGAAACATGAATATAGGTAGAACTGCATATATAAGACCATTTTTCTTTGAAGCTGAACAAACATGTCAATACTACAAAATGTTGATATCAGACTGAAAAACCCATTATACTAAGTGAAGAAGACCAGACACAGAGTACTACATATTGTATGATTCCATTTATATGAAATGTAAATATAAATCAATTTATAAAGATGAAATGAGATTAGTGCTTATGTAGATCTGAGGAAGGAATGCTAAGGATTGTGGAGTCTTTCTTTTTGGAGTAATGAAATTGTTCTAAAATTTTTGAGATGATGAGTGTACAACATTGTGAGTATACTAAAATTCATTGATTATACACTATGAATATGTGTATAATATGAATAGCCAGAAACACCTACTATGTACAGTGGGGGAAGCAATAATTTGGTTATTTGTGAAAGCTAACAAGCTCAAAGCTGAAAATAGATTAAGGTCATCAAGAGGATAAAAATTCTAAATCATATTATATACTGGTTTGTAGTTGTGCTTATTTTGCTTTCAGGGTAGAGAAAGTTGTATATAGAACAGATTTATGACTTGAAAAACTTAAGGAATTTTGGAAGAAAAGAAAAAAATTATTTAATATTCCTATCTGCACGAACAGAAGTAGAAAGTGGTAATGAATGCCCTTTCTATTCCTTCTAATTTTTAAAACTACACTGTATTTAAATATTTTGTCATGGTTTAAAGAAGATTGGGAATACTCTCTCAACAGAGATCTACTACATTTGCAAAATTGATTCTAACAGATATATGAAAAATATATCTATAACTAAATTTATTGATTTATTGTAGGAAATACGGGCAAAGTATGAACGGTTTGGAACTGAATTCCTTTGCGATAATTAGAAACCACTTGTTCATATGATAGTTGTCAGACACACCCAAACTTTCCTAAAGAAAATAGAAAGACCTTTAAAGAGCAGGGCATCAGCACGTACACTCAGGCAGATATAGGCGCTCAAGACCATAATTCAGAACAGGGCGCAGGAGTCAAAAACCGCAGGGGCGCCCAGTAAACCTGTAAAGAACCAGCTGCAGAGGAGTTACTTGAAAACCAGGGAGCAGGACAGGGAGACTTGGAGACAAACGAGAAATGTGGTCATAAAGAGGCACGGGGACCCTGGCATCTCATCTGAGAAGTCAGATGCTCACACCTCTGAACAGGCGGCGCCCCTGCCACACACCCGCCTGTCCCTCAGTGGCTTCCGGGCCAGGAGCTTCAGCACCGGCGCACGGGCTATGCCGCCCTCGGAGCTGCCAAGGGTGGGATCCCAGTCGTCGTTGCGGGGAGGATTGCTCACGGCAGAGATAGCACTCCTATCCCTGGACTTTCTCAGCTGTTAGACCTCCTGTGGAGCGGTAAGACCCCAGCCTCTGGCGTGCCTGTCCTCAAGCCTTCACCCTGCCTCATGGGTCTGTGGAGAGGACTATGCCCCTGACTGATCCTGCAGCAGGATCCTTAATCCCCAACCTCAGGTGCTGTTTGCCCTCACAGGTGAACATGCTTCTCAGAACATGCTCCTTCCACCTTAGCCCTCAGTGGGGAAACTGAGAAAAGAGTAGAGATTCATGTTGCAAAAGTGAGACCTCTCTGCATCTGCCTGTCTGACAGGTTTTCAGAAGTGGAAGGGAGGGTCCTGACACATTATACAAACCCTTGTGGTCAGTCACATCGACATTGCTGATGATGGTCAAAGCATCTCATCACAGACCTCTGTCCTGACTCCAGACTCATAAATCTAAATGCTAATGAATAGCTGCCCCATGGACCCTCAAAAACTAACTTGTCAAACCAGTACCTCTACTAAATTCAGACACCTGCTTCAGGACTTCTCCATGATTTCCTAATGCATGTCTCTCCTTTACCCTAAGCCAAAATATGAAAGACATCTTTGAATCGATTTCAGGTCACAGGCATTACATTTTTTAAATTTCTTTTTTCTTAAATATCACTCAATTACATTCATTTTCACCCTCTCTCGGCAGCTTATAGCATAGGCCACATCACCATCTCCAGGTTAATGAGCACACTGTCTAACTTATCTTTTGTCTTTATCCTTGCCTTGTTTAAACTATGAATGGTCCCCCAGTCCCTCCGGGGAAGGCATAAATGCCACAAAATATCCCCCAGGACTCCTCAGGGTGGCTGCTCCCCAGCCTTCTCCTTATTCTCCCAGCAGTATACAGCTCTCCAGGCATACTAAATGGCTTGCATTGCCCTGGGCAGAACAAGCTCTTCCTCATACTTTGCCCATGTTGGACTCTGGCATGAAGTCTTTCTGCTCTCTATCTTTTACATGACTCTCTCCTACCTAAGCTTAGTATCAGTTGAGACATCTTAAGACATCTTTTTCTTCTAGAGTGTTCTAGGCCTACCACTACAGAGTCCCATACACCACTGTACTTACCATTCTCACAGCTCTCACCATCACCCTGTTGGCACCCTGTTGGTGCCCTCCCCTGTTTATCCACCAAACTGTGAGCTCCTTGATGGTAGAGTACTGAGTCAACATTATTCCCAGGGTTATCTCAGTGCCTGAGACCTTGTATACCCTCAAAACACATTTGCTTCGTTAAATTGAAGTTAACAAAACTGTGAATTTTAGTGATGTGGCAAGATCAAGGTCATTAGTGGACAAGATATCCAGCAGGTTCTTGAAAGGGTCAGGAATAAAGCCCAGAACAGAGTCTCTAGCAGCCAGAGCTGTGTCTATGACACCAATGACACATGTGTCTTCATTGACATGAGGGTGTGGATGAAGAAAAGTACGTGCTTAAATGTGTTTTCTCTCAGTTATATTTTCCCCTTCAAAAATTTAAAATAAAGCAGTGAAAAGCCTAGGTTGGTATATATAATATTTACAATGGACTCTATATGTCCAATAAGCCAAGAAAATTTTTGATAATTAACATAATTTCAAGTATCTACATTTTTGTGCAACTACACATTCACTAATATTAGAACAAGAGCATAAAATGTCAGCCAAACTCTCTCATATGAAATATTAGGTAACTATGGCTTATGCACATATTTCTGTAACTATATTCTATTGCTTATGATTTCATCTTACATCCAAACTCTCTCATTTGAAATATTACATAATTTGGGACTTATGCACACATTTCTGTAACTACACTCTATTGCTGTTATGGTTTCAAAATGCACTGCATGTTCTCATTATTTCCATGTCTGCTCATGCTATTTCAGCTTCTTGGGCTGCCCTCCCACATCATTTCTGAGTGGTAAGAGCCCCTTAATGATGCAGGTGAAATAAATTCAATGATAAAGGATTATCAATTCAATTCCAAGACAAGCATATCATCCTGACAGTGTCACTTTCAGTGCTCTCTATCCTTGATTTCCAGAAAGTGCGTAGTAATTGGCAAGTTATATTTTATCAGCTTTAAATGGCCCCTGAAATTAAAAGAAAAACATCAGTTTCTTGGGATAAACTGTGTTTCTAAAGAAGTACTGCTGAAGAGGCAGCACTATAGCCAGAACACAAATATGGCATTTTTAAGGAAAAACCTCAATTGCATTACGCTAGTGTAAGAAGTCAGGCTCTAAAAGCTAACTAGTAATTACATTTATATGGGCAGTGATCCTGGGTCAGATGAGATGAGTCATTGCTAGGGGCTAGGGCTGGGAAGTGGTTGATATAAAGAGTCAGGGATGTACTTTTTGGAGTGTTTTAAATCTTGCTTGGTGAGGTCAACATGCAGTTTATTCATCTGTCAAAACACCCAGGACTGTACACTAAATTTAAGGGCAGAAACAATATTGGTGACTCATATCTATAAATTAAAATCTCATTTGTGGTTCATCTTCCCAGCATTGCAACATGTGATGGTGTGAGGGGTTGGTTGCTTCCTATTTTCTTTCTCCTGATGAGGTTGCTGGAACAGTGAGATAATTTTATACTCATTTAGTCACAATAAAAGCTTGTTTATTTACTTTAAATATGGTGGTTAGAAGTGATATTAAGTTTATAAAAAAAACTAACCCTTATAAAATCTAATTCCTAAATCTCACTATGAAAAATACATTCCAAATTTGGTGAAATATTGATCGTGAAAGAATGAACATGAAAAAGATTTATCTGTTAATTTTGAGCAGCCCACAGAATTCAGTAAAAATAAAGATCAGTAACTGAAATGTCACCGCATTACTTCTCACCTGAAATGACAACCTGAGAGCTGTGGTATCATGCCTTAATTTCTAAAGAGTTCAAAATGACTACAGGGATGAGGCTAAATGAAGAAACATGCCAGATGTAACAAAATGGTTATTAATATGTGTATGTGTGTGTGTGTTTGAGGAAGCTGATATGTATGTACTAGTTTCATTAAGGGTTCCTTGCTGCATGGTGTCATGCTACTGGGGGATGGGTCTCCATACTTTCAAGGCTTTGTCAGGGTGTGGAGTTCTGCACTTGTGATTATACCCTGCAACAGACATGGTTGGGGTCTTCATGTTCCTTAGTTCCCTCAGCTTGCTGCTGTTCCACAGCCATATGTCAGGCACTGGAAACTGATTTAAAGGTTCATTTGGAGATTTCTTCTTACACTTATCTTACTGCCATCTGCTCTCCTGCTTGGTT